>JAXRVH010000023.1:1152-182933 GCA_034640345.1 Drechslera avenae
CAGGTTGTGTTGAGCATAGAGATGGACTTCTAGATGTGTATAGGTAAAGCTGTGTTTGGGGGAGAGAATATAGTGTTGGTTGGAAAGGATGGGCAATGCAGCAGTTGTGTTGAGTCTATATGTGTAATCTTCTTCTACTGCTACTACTACTACATGCAATATACACATGTCCAAGTACTAGGCTTTCTCCTAACCTTTTGCCTAGACTTCAACTAAACTAGAAACACATCTTTCTATAACATTACCAAAGGCCTTTCCACTCTTCCTTTTCTTGCAACCACCGCCACCGCCACTGCCAACTTTCCTATAACCCACCCTACAACCGCACACAAATCCTCCTATACGCCGCCCTGCGATTCCCCACATCTCAACCCAACTTAGCCCCATCCTACCTCCTCCTCCCCTCACTTCTCTGACGTAAGCATCCTCACCCCCTTCGCCGACCTTCGCCGACCACTTCCCCGATTACAGTCACAACCGTACACATCCACCACCCGCATTCCATTCCTACCAACAACAGCAACTGGTCTTTTGTGCACCCCGCCCGCTTTTCATCGGTGAGCCACGCTGCTGGGTATTTTTTTTTGGGCTTTGCCCGATAAATCGTATGATTTAGACACACTTGTGGTACGGGTCGGGCAAGAAGGTGGACGGCCTGCCTTGTTCGGTATGCTGGCCGCGCAAACAAACCCGCGCACCGCACCGCACCGTACCGTACCGTACCACACCGCACATGCACATGCCGGCTTCCCCTTTCGCCGACGAATAATGCGTGTAAGCAACGTGTAAGCCGGCGAGAAGAGGAAAAAACATGCGGGGGGGGGGGGGGGCCGGGTCCCTGGGATTTAAAGTGAGCTGTGTAGCCCGTATTTTAGTAACGATGGGAAGAGGGCTTTTTAGGTTCCTCGCTTGTTCGTCGTTTGTCTTTTTTTTTCTCTGTTGTTCGATTTCATTTAAATTGCGCGTCTCTCTCATATAGGTCTCGTCTTTATTTTCATAAGCTGGTTAACGGCCAGACTTGTTTATTTGCATTGCTGCGTATTTGTCTATTACTACTCTCTTCTCCTCTACTGGAAAAAAACATTCGCCCTCCATCGCGCCGGACCGCTCTGGAATCATATGGTATAGCTCTTCGGATACGTCGGCCCACCATGACGCTGGACCCCTCCCGCCCCTGAGCATAAATTTTCATCGATCGGATTGCAAGCTCATACTGCCGTCATCAGTTGCCGCCCTACTTCGCACCGTTGCCTCCTGGCGTGCCGATCGGCCCCGTCAGCATACCCACATTCGGTTAGTCTTCGCTCTGGCGGATCCATAGTTCCTGGTGGTCAGGAGAGCGAGCGGCGAAGAGGGAGTTTTCCTGGTGCGACGAGTGAACTTGATTGAGTGTGTGGAATCCAAATGCTGCGATCGCCCGCACTCCGGCCAGATCCCGGATTCATTGCCTCGGTTTATTTTTCTGCACTCTCCCCGTCCATAGTTTTACTCGCAAATTGACTCGGAATGACACTTAGCCATAAGTATAACCCATATTAGGCGGGTGTCCATGCCCAGGCCCAGCCATCATTGGATTCATAGGGCCAACCGGCACGTTGGGCATATCGGAGTTGGAAAACTCGAATCCTGCCGCCCAGTCATAATCCGGAAACTGTTCTAGCATTGGCGGTATACCGTAGTCTTGGCCTTCAAAAGCATCAAAACTCATCACGGACGGATCCTGCAGTTGGGGGTTGACCAGACTTGGATCGAATTTGCCTACGGGGATTTGCGGGTGTGGTCGCATATTTGGATCTGGAATATGTTGCTGTGGATGCTGCTGCTGCTGCTGTTGCTGTTGAACTGGGTATTCTTGAAATATCGTTAGTCTAGTTCAACCAAGCTTGAGGTAGGTACCTACGGGGTGTGTTTTGCTGAGTGGTCTCACTAGAGAGAAGCGTCGCATCCTCGCCGTTGTATGGGTTTTGCATGTTACTGAACTCTTCTCGCCAGTACCAGAACATGTCATAACTGACGCTCATGCTTAACCGCGTCCTTAAACGCAGGTATAGCGATTCGACCCGGCCATCCTTGTTGCGAAACACCTTGTCGCTACCCCAGAGATCTTTCATTATATGGGCTGTTCTGAAATGGATATCTCCCGTCTGTAAAGAGACACTCTTGAGAAATTCACATGCTTGCGAGAAAGCTCGCTCGCCCGCGTGTAGGTCTAAATGCTGGGCAAGTGGACTCCGTACAAGTCGCAAAATGGTGAAGCCGGCAAGAGTAATGGTACGGTCAATGAAGGATTGCGAGACGCTAGACAGGAACGTTTTCTGCGTAGTTTGCATAGTTGACGCCGACTGAATGACAGAAATGCAAAGAGCGTAGAATCGAGACAAGCCCTCCGCGTCCGGCCCAGGATTTGTGGGATGGGCAAAGAAGTGAAACGCCATGACGTGAATACGGGCACAACTGAGTTGCAGGGTATCTGTTCAGGTCAGATAAAGCTCGATAGTGTGTGGGCGTTCATGGCTTACCAAGATCGCTCGAAGAAGACGGGGCTAAACTGAGCAGCTGCGAATCGAATATGCCAATCAATGAACGTAGTACGCGGACATCACAGTGAATCGACTGTAGATTGGTCTTTCCAAAGGCCACCATGGCCCGCATGAGGATGACGTAAACTTTGTGCAGGTACTGCAGATCAGCTGGGAGATAGGGTACCATGTCCTCACGGTCACGTTCGTCTCCATCGAAAAAGGACTCGGCAAGAGGTGGAATGCCCTCGACACAACTGGTTCTAGTTGTTGTTAGTGAGGTCATGACGATGATTTGCCAGCTCATCATACCTTATCGACACAATGACGCAACACAGCCATAATTTAGCACGATGTATCTTGAGTGTCTGGTCCTTTTCCAGTGGTGTTCTGGCAAAATCCTGGCCTACACCGGCAATGTGAAGACCTATCTGTGTAGCCAAATGCACAGCGGAACCGCACATTAGATGCGTCGTGTCTTTGTACATTGAATTGGTGGGCAGACGCCAAGTGCACAGTATTAGTAAGCCCTGGATAACGGGAACCTGCGAGGTGCGCAACGCCATGGAAGAGAATGCAAGTTGGGTAATGGCCTGGCTCGTCCTTTCGAGAACATCAGGATGCTCTGCGTACCGTCGCGCTCCCGTAACGACAATAACCCAGAACAGGAATGGTGACTGCTCATAATAATCGTTGGGTCCTATCGAAGTGTCCAGAATGGGAAAAAGAGGGTGATGTTGGGTGAAGAAACTGCGGATCCACGTTAATTCAGGCTCGACATAGTTGCTCTTGGTCCACCTACAGTGCAAAGCAGTCGTCGATTCTTTTTGCATCGAGCACGTATCCGTCGATAGCGCGGGGTACGGTGCCATTATCAGATCCTTTCCTAGTCGGCGGCCGTGAATCGAAAGCCGGAGACATTGAATCCGATGCATCTGTCCTTGCAGAGGGATCCGAGTATGTGGCGGAAGCGTGTTCAAGGGGCGTATAATTTTGCATGTCGACATTTGGCGAGGCGGTGGATTGAGGATAGTTTGGATCGCCTGGATTCTGACCTTGCCTCATGTTCCACCGCAGCTCCTCCAATTCACGGCGCATCTCAGCCTTTGTCTGGCGGAGGTTCCTGGTTGATGTAGGGAGGATGCGGCACTCCAGGCCCATCTTCTTGCAGCGTCCACATGGGTCATGGGGCACTTTGTGCTGCTCAACATCGCATCGAATCTGCAAGGTCAGCAATATGTTCCATGGTTGGGGGGAGGGGGGCATGTGCCGTGGCATTGAGGCGGGCAAGTACCTTTTGCTGTCGGCATTCGACACATGCTTTCCGTCGTGGAGTTGTCATGCTGGCCTGGTTCATCTAGTTGGTATCCACACGTGCTGGCGAGTGGCAGGGCTAGTCTATTGTGGTATTCCGCGTCTCAATCGGCGAAAAAAGGCATATAAGAAGGTATGAGACAGGAACTTTGCCATGAACAAAAGAACCACGACGGCGATTAACACCCTACGTCGTCATCAGAGCCTGTTGCAGCAGTGCGAATCGGATGGCGGGGGAGTGGGACCGAGGAAAGGACCGATGGAGATCCTTTTCTTGCTTGCTCGCTGGTCTCAAAGTTTTTTTTTCCTTCCGCTGTGCTTGGCTGCTCGCCCAGTGCTAAATGTTTCTCTTAATAATGTGCCATTTCAGACCATGGTCGTGCGCAGCGAGGCTAACAGGCTTTGTTGTCTGTGTGGAAGGGCATGCATGCATCGAAGACACGCGATTTTGCAAGGCCCACCCGCTAGCTGCTTGTGGCTAGCGCGCTTTGCGTAATCTGCCTTAACACTCGGACGGGTTGCAGCCATGTCATGTCGAGTGAACGCATTTCTTACAATGCCATCCAGACATTGCATCTGTTGAGCAAACAAGCTTTTGTGATCTACGCCGTTTTGCCACACCTTGTGCTGTCCATTCTGCTGCCTGCTCAGCTGAGTTGGTCTGGTCTTTTGTCATCACGACACCTCAGCTCCTCGTCCCTCAAACGTAGTGGGTCGAGTCAATGCGGGCGTTCCTGATTGTCATCTTCGATGAGACGCCCTTTCTGCTTCCAGCCTAGCAGCACGAAACGTCGACACCGGACAGATAGTGCCCGCCCATCAGGCCAAGCTACGCAGCGCGGCTCGGCCTAGCAAAAGCAAATAGAGTTCGTACGAAGCCACGACCAGGTATTCGTGAACGGCAGCTTTCGCCGTACGCCACAGTCTTGTGCCCAGCTTACTGTACACATCAGGGGGGTGCTCCAGAACTTGCGAGCTGTAAGAAAACGCGTACCGTATTCCTTGTGCCTAGCTAGGCACACACACCCACACACCTCAGAGCATGCGGAAAATTTGCTCAACTGGCAGGGAAGCACTGCTGCACCTAGTGATTCAACAGAGAGACATCTCCCTATCCAAGCACATGTGTGGCTCAGCACTGATCAACAGCAACCGTCTGACTCTGACTTCATACCCAAGCTTCACACGTGGACTTTGCAGCTTGGGCCTCGTCCATGTCCCAATGATCGGCCGACACATGACCAGCAGATGCTAGCTGCTGAACTTGAAAAGGAAAGTCACATTGCTATCATCACCAGCTCATGAAGTTCGCCTCGCTGTCAACCACACCTCATTCAACTACACCGACTCGAGTCGCGCATGTGTGTGTGTGTGTGCGCGCGCTATGTCCCCGAATGGTCCTCCCATCCTCCCGAAGTCACACCCCCCACACACTCTTCCTTCGCGTCTTCCATGTCTTCCATATCTTCTAGCTCATAGGCCTCTCCACAAGCTACATGGCAGTAACACGCTCGAAAAAGGGAAAGTTAGGCGTTCACGCCAGGCCTTGCCTTCCCCCGCAGCGCCCGCGGAGCCTACACATGCAGGTAGATCGACGGACTTGCAGATCCGCAACACGGCTGTACATGTTCACAATAGGGACGTCCAATAAGCACATCAACCCAGCATATGCTACCTTTGCATGCAAAAACTAAGAGTCAGGAGCCTGCGCGATGGCAAAGGCAAAAAGACATCACGCGGTCACGGCCGACCTCCGGGGAAAAATCTCGGAATAGGAAGTGTCCTTCCAGCTCGTCCTAGCTCGGCCGCCGCACAGTCTCTTTGTCAGGCACGCTAAGATACGAATCTTTCTTTGCTTCTTCGCACGATCGGAAACACGGAGAGCGGGGAATCGAACCAAGCATAACGGAGCGAACGGTACTGCTTGCTTTTTTGTTCTAGATAGCGGCCCTACTAATCTACCATTTGATTTCGCCATGATCGGTATATGGCGACGGATGTGGTGGTTGTGTGGCGAACGGACAGCACTCCGGATGGCGACTCCATCTCCGTTGCAACAGTAATCATACATGCTCTATCTCTCGGCAGTAATTTACAAGCCCGGAAGGAATGCAGTAAGGGGGCCAGGGTCAGATTGGAGAAGATTCGAATTCGAATCCTTCCACGCCTAACCTGTTGGGCTCAAGCTCCCAACACCACGGTATCTGGAGGAGAGAAAAAAAAACGTGCTCTCATTTCCTGGTTTCCGGGGCCAGCCAAGCCAATCTTGTTCAATGCAACCACGGGGTCTCTCTTTTGTTCCAAACTATCGTGATGAGGCGGGGCTGGTCGTATGGGATACGTCATTGGTCGCGCGTCTCTCCGTGCTTGCAGCGTATACCTGAGTCGCGCGCGTACTTGGAAATAGTACATGCTAAAACCATGCGCGCCAGACAAGCGTGCATACATACTACCATACACGGCGCGAATCACCATGAGGAACGCAGTGAAGCATTTCAAACCCAGACCATCAGCTCGACTCACATTTGAGGCCTGATCCCGTCGATTCTTCTCTCTTCTTGAAACACGCGGTTTCCAACTTATTGTCACGGTAACACGGGCTATGGAAAAGGCGTCGAATCGGATGAAGAGTAACATTGTCCTGGGATGGCAGTGTTTTACTCACCACGGAACAGCAATACCCGTTTTGTGATTCCTTGTCCGTAACGGCGGCCGATGACACACGGGCAATGCTAGAGTCGTTGACAACGAACCCAAGGCCTCCAAAGATAAGCCTGCTATCAAGCCCCAGGATATGCACAAAACCCGAGATGGATGGTGCCGAAGTTTCTCCGTCATCTATACGTTGCTGTTTCCGATACTCCAAACTCACGGACATTCCAAAGAAGACTGGGCTAGAGAGATTCAAGACCAACGTAACGATAGACTTCATTTACTTGTCTACTCTGCTACACAAAAGATATACATGCATATACATAGGCCATGCTTTCCATCTTCTGTTTGATGTTTACACACTAGTTGTATGGTTTGGGTTCTAAATTTGTTCAATGTATATTCAATATACAGTATCCCCATTCTCCCTAACCCCTTACTCCATACTCCCCCACCCCTCTAACATGCCAATCCCATTCCTAGATAGTAGTAGTAGCAGTATCACAATCTTTCATCCTTACTTCTTCTGGCATAGTAAATTATGAGCTACACGGAAGAGAGGTGTATATGACATTTCTCTCTTCTTCTCGTAGTCTGCGGCATGACAGTGAGACTGAATCAGGCAAGACTTTCTCATGTGATTCAGTCAAACCTGGCGGAAGAGGCTGTGTGGTTGGATGTTGTCTTACGTTGTGAGAACCAAGAAGTTCATGTAGTTAGCACACAGAGATGAAAAAAAAACCCCCCCACAGAATTGCTTGTATGATTTTTGAGAGGGGTTTGACTCTTTTCACAACCAAGTGTCACATGTTCTCAAGGTTCGTTAACTTATCATTCAGTACTAGCTACCAGAAATCCAGCCACGATTCTTCGACTTGGAATGACTCCCCTTGCAGTCACTGACACAAGAAGAAGAGCGAGTTTTAACATCACCATGATCAACAGACTAGTCATCTCAACCGCCGTTGCATTTCCGCCAACGCCGCCATGTCAAGCTCAAAAATCAGAGCAACGGTGACTCCACAGCGCCACCCAGAGACGCCGACTCAATTCCAAATAAATTCTCAGCCGGCTTTCTAGCCCGCCCTCTTATCCTCAGCCTCTTCAGTAGGCGCCGTCTCTTTGCTAAGGTAGTCGGCATCTTCAGCTTCTTCGTATTCTGCAATTAGGCCTTGGACAACTTCCTTGGCTTCGTCAAACTCGCCGAGGCCGTCCTTGAAGGGTACTTCACGTTTGTAGCTCTCGAGGAAGGCGTTGCGTTTTCGGAGCGTCGAGTATTGGGCGACTATGCGCTTGAAGAGGGTGGCGATACCTGTGTGGTTTGCGAGCATGAGTCCGGAAACTCGGTGTGAAGAGGTGACGTAGGGTGACTTTTTGGTCAAGGCGACTTGAATAGATGCAGGGCCCCAGGGAATGAAGGTAGCGAGGCGTCGTTCGCGAATGCGCATGAGCGATTTGTGCACCTGTGTAGTTTAGCGGATGAGAGGCATGGGATTTGGGCTATCTCACATCTGACGGGTCTGCCTCTCCCTGGATGATGTTCAATATCGACATGTAGCAGCTCTTCTTGGTCGGGTTTGTAGAGACCATGCGATTCTTGGGCTGTAGCAGTCGTCTCATGACGTCCAAGACGGTCGTCTTGCGAACAGTCTTGGCCTGCTCTACGTTCTCGCCGGAGAAGGGTGTGTAGGAGGTCATCAGGAAGTGACAGCGTGGAGTGGGAATGAGCGACGCTACAATGCCGACCAGATCATTATGCATGTATCCGGGGTAGCGAAGGGTCGTGGTACTGGCAGACATGACGGTAGACACCAACTGGTTGGTCTGCTCGAACGACGGGTTCATAACGTGTAGCCGGTCTGCAGCGATCCTGGTTAGGGCTCCGTTGTCGAGGACGACCTGATCAATTAGCATAGTCATCTGGGCAGGCGGTCGCACTCACCACCGAGTCTGCGTTTTGCGTCAACCGTCTCATGCTCAGCAGGCTGTTGTATGGCTGAACCACTATATCGCCATCTTGTGTGTTGGGAAAGACACTGTACGTTTGTATGAGCTTCTTGGGGAACCGGTCATTCAGTCTCTCGAGCATATACGAGCCGAGACCCGACCCGGTGCCGCCAGCAATCGAGTGCAGCATCATGAAGCCCTCGAGCGAGTCGGAGCCGTCTGCCTCGCGATCGATCATGTCCAGGATGTCCTCATGTACTTGTTCGCCCATGCTGTAGCCCATTCCCCAATTGTTACCCGCGCCAGTGCCATCCTTGTGTATGTAGAAGTTCTCGGGATTGTAGATGTTCTTGTACGGACTTGCCTGGATGGAGTGAAGCACCCTCGGCTCGAGGTCCAGCAGGATAGCGCGTGGAATGTAACGAGTGTCGTCGGATTGGTAAAAGAAGACGTCTTTGCGATCACCGCCCTCGGTCGCAAAGTCCTCGAGGTTGCCGTCTTTGTTGATGCCGTGTTCCTGGCAGAGCTGTTGCCAGAACTGCTGCCCGACACTGTTGCCGCACTGGCCAGCCTGGAGTGTTATGATTTCTCTATACGGTATTTGTATCAGTACTGGTGTTCACAGCTATGCTTTTCATTGTATTCCAGGCGTACCTAGGCATGGTGTCAAGAATTGGCCAATGTCCAGGGCTCCTGCAAACGCGCTTTGGGCGGGGTTCACGCGTCAGGTCGCTAAATGTTTACTACCCTGCCTAGGCACCGTCATAGCTCCTCCACCCCATCGGCTTTCACTTTCACGTGGTTGCCACCCGGACCAACTTGTAATAAAAATTCATAAGGTTCTAAATGCTACATGCTATTGCGCCTCTTCCTCCTTCATCTTGACTAGCGACTTTCTCTGGAACCCAAACATGACCTGGAATAACACGGTATAGATCAGGCAGAAGAAGTTCATACGCATCACATCCAGCCAAGTCACCAACGACACCGCGTCCTTTGTGCCTTCGTGCCATGAATCCCGCACCTGGACGAATAGCTTTGGATCGTCTGTCACAACACCGTCAAGCCCTTCCCGGATGTCCCATCGCATCCGACTCTCCTCGTTCACTGTCCATGCATACACTGGCCGGCCGTCGCTCTGCGCCCTCCGGATAAACAGCCTACCCCATGGCGTCATGAGGATAGCCTGCGCCATGTTGAACGAAACGTTCGGTACAGTGAAGAAGTAGGACGCAATGAGCGTGGAGAAGCCAATGTGCGATACGGGAAAGCCGGGGAGATAGCGTGAGCACAGTGGAAGGTACTTGGCTGCCCAGCATCCGAGTACTATGCGGTTCTGCCATGGTCGAGACGGCAGAGCCCGTACGCTCTGTATTGTGTCACCGATCAAGCGCATCACGTCGTCGGCGTCGTTGTCAAGCTATCTCTTGTTAGCATGATCTGGTGTAACCCCACTAGCACATGACCTACCTTGATGTCCAGCAGCACCCAAACGTCTTCCAATCCAGGTTGCGTAAGATACTCCAGCAAGTCTGCGAGACGAGGCATCGGCTCATGCGGCTCCTTCAGCGTTCTCAGCTTACTTATAAACTCGTAGTCGCAGTCTATGATCTTTTCGTCCCTGCCAAAGCACCTCTTCAGATCTTTGTCCTGCGATATGTTAGTCTACTATGATGCCAGGGAAATCCGATACACTTACATGAGACAACACAACTACGCCATCTCTTGTCAGATGGAGATCTGTTTCTAGACCGTCGGCGCCAACTTCGACTGCGCCTCGGAAGGCGCCCATGGTGTTCTCTGGGAACTTTGCCTTGTACCCTCGATGCGCAATAGCCTGAGGTTTCCGCCTACCGGACACATCTTTTCGTCCAAATGCAAATGTAGCTACAACAGCTGGTCAGCACACATTGTGCATCTTAGATTTACAGCGGACATGTTACCTGCGGGGAACTTTGTCTTCGGCCCGAGCAGCGGCTGCTCAACTATCTTGTCGAGCTGCTTTGTGAGTCCTTCGAACACTGGCGGTACTCCAACGACCATGTTTTCGAGAATGGGTGTTTGAACGTCAAAAGAGTCGTCGAGCACGTCGAATGAGCTATCGCCATGCACCTCGAGCTTGGTGACCTCAGACATGACGAATAGCTTCCTAGCTAAAGAGGACCCGGTGGTTCCGAAAGCGGAGTAGTTTCCGAAGATAGATAACGTAGAACAATGGTCGCTGGGAAAGCCAAGACAAGAAAGCTATCCTACTCTTGCAGAAATAAAAGATCAGGATAGCAGAACGGAGTTATAATTGCGCGCGAGCGTGGGTGGGTGCGCGCGTACGACCAGGTTCTATATATTCACACGAGAAGGTGACAAGAGATCGATCGGACTAGAACAACGACGGAATACCAGTGACCCATTTTCCACAAACCGGTGTGTGTGTACGCACAAAAGGACCCTCATTTTGCGGCACGGTAGCAAAAGTGCGCAACAAGATCCTTGCTCCCATCCCACCGTTTACCGCCGAAAGGAAGAAAGAAGGAAGAGGGAAAAAAGGCCGCAGGGCCACCTGAGCTCCATTGTCGCCCGATTGTGCGGTGCAATCCTGCCCTTGGACCTCTTTGGGCCGTTTAGGCCCCGGCAAAACCGCAAAAGGGTATAAAAAACTGCCCACCCAGGTTACCGCAACGGGCAATGGGGCATAGCCCTGCGACGCTTAGACCACTGTCCTTCCCGCAATTGGCTGGGTTCCAAGGTTCCGTTGCGGGTTGTGGGTTGTGGGTTGCTGGCGATTGAGGCTCGGATGTTACAGATGCCGGGCGCCACCTTTTCAAACCTGTCAAGTTTAGAAAGGTACCCAGGTGAAGGGGGTCAGACGCACAAGACGTGTCAGGTTGAAAGGCGGTGGAGAAGGAGTATCGCCGTGGGCTGCAGATTTTACGAGCATGGTTCGTATGTAAGTTGAGACATTGTTATTGTTGTTGTTGTTGGCAGAAAGTTGGGTAGAACCTTTCAACAACACCGGGTACCTAAGATCCCCTCTCAACAACAACCAACTTTATCAAGAAGCCCATCAAGTACAGACAGGCAACCCTAGCCCCTCCAAATCTCAAATCTAGAATCACCCTTCCATCCAGCTTCCCCATTCCATCCCATCCCGGGCACATTAAGCTCCATCAAGCTCCATCCACGGGAAATGGCCTTCATCCCATGATCTACATGCCAAGCTCTCGTGGCGCGGCGATCAAAATGCCGGTCTGTACGCTGCTTAACGCAGTCTAGCGTAGCGTACCGTAACCTGCGTAGCTGTGCTTTGTAGCAGGCGTCGTATAATGCCCCTGGTCATGCTGCAATGTCCCTGTAATCAACTTGTCCTGCATCCTCCAGCATCATCATCATCCCACTTTTCGCGCCTGTCGTCAGGGTGTCGTGCATGGCATGGTGTTTTGTTACATGCATGCATGTACGCATGTAGGTAAGCTGGTCAGCTCATATACCACGCCACGGCCACGCTGCGACTGGTTTGATTTGTTCTCATCTGATCTGCTCTGACATGTCGGAACTTGTGTCCTGTCCACTCGTTGCACATTTTGATGAATAGCAAGCATGGGGAGGAACTAAGTTCGGCTGGGCGCGATGCCGTAGAGTAGATTCGTTTTTTTGGCCGGTGGCGGTTCGGCATGGGTGGGGCTGTGGAATGGGAGGAGAACTTATGGTGTATGGGCTTCTTTTTGTTGCTGTTGAGCATACACCTTGGGGTTTCCATATACCACTACATCATGTGCATGTGTATGTGTAGGAGAGAAAGAGATGTGGTAGAGCTACAGGATATACACACACACAATAGTAGATTGACAGCATGTCGACTACATACAATTTTCGCTGTGGCTAATTGACCATGTCGATCTCGCGTATCCTGCGACGGAGGAAGGGGAGACGGATATACTTTTCTCGTGTAAGAAAGATTGGCAAGGCGACTATCATCATTTCCTATACCAAAACACCGTGGATTTTCGTCCATGAGACCAACATATCACGTATAATACTCCTCGCTACTGTCATCACTGTCCCATGCCCATGCCCCCACACCCGCCAAAACATCTTCTATATCCGGCACTTCCATTGCGCTCGGCCATGCGGTAGCAGCTGGAGGCGCGAACTCCACACGGCCGTGCAGCTCCTGCCTGGAAAGCAGATGCGCCAAAGCTTGCTCCTCCTACGAAGCCACCTCGAAGGTGGGAGTGTACTTTGCTGCTGCTTTGGCAAACTCTTCCTTCTTAGCTGCCCAGTCTGCTACTGCTCTATGTTGTGGGGCCGTAGTCTGGAGTTGTGACTTGAGCTCCTCTGTTTCCTTCTTCTTGCCTAACAGTGTATTTAGGACGATGAGGTTTGCGATTGTATCGGCCGAGGTGCCGTCAATGGAGATTGCTTGTTGCAAGGCGGCTTCGGCTTCAGGGAGGCGGCCGAGATGTAGTTCCGACACGGCCTGTGCGACGAGCGAATGTGGTGATGTGGATTGAGAAGTTGTGGCTAGTTCTTCAAAGACGTAGAATGCAGACTGGTACTTTTCGCCGCCCTGATTGGCTTGTCAGCTGGTGTGTAGGAACTTTGATTGGGAGCTGCACCTCTCGCATACCAACCCAGCTCTCGGCGATGTTGACTAAGAGGCTATCCTGTGCCCATTTCCGTGCGCGCTGCGCTTCTTTAGCGGCAAGATCTGTGCGGTTTTGTTGGAGGTGGATCTGAACGATCAGTGCTACTCTGTCTGCCTGTTAGCCATGGACTCAAAGTTTCTCTTGGAAGCAAGCATATTTCGCCATGACATACGCGTCCAAGCTGCCCTGGTGCTTGCTCAACAAGTCGAGCGCAGCCTCCGTCTCGCCTGCCCTTTCTAGTATCATGCCCACGCAGAGCTGTACAGTCAAATTCTCCTGTCCATGCTGCTCTGCCAACTTATTGGCCTGGCTCACCACATCCTTGCCCTGCTCGTAGTCGGCTAGTAGCTTTACTGCGACGAGATCTGGCGTCTTTTCTGAAGCAAGCTCGCCGGAAACGGATTGCGCCTGGCCTAGTGCGATTTGGCTGCGGAGCTTGAGGACGCGAACGGGCAGCGCATTTGCCGATGAGAAAGATGACGTGTCGAAGTCGAGGACCTGCTGGTAGGCACCGGCGTGGAAAGCGGAGTGGATGTTGATGAGCTCTGGAGAGTCTTAGCGGGGTCTAGAAGACAATTTGGACAAGACAAATCGCACCTCCTTCTGGCGAGTAGGGATCCATGGTTTTAGAGGTTCTATGGTAAGTGGATAGCGAGAGACGTGAGCAGCGGTTAGCAATGGATTCGCGATTGACAACGTGGTGGTGTTGAAGCCAGATTGAGTTTGGACTGTTTGCTTGGACCCTGGAAGCCGCTCATTGGCTGCTGCGGTAACCATCACCAGCTGCAGTCCGCGATACCAACGGGAACTACATCTTCAAACTGTCTTCGGTCGAGCTAGAATCAGGAAACCCGGTAGCATGTATTGGATCACATGCTACTAAGAGCGACTTGTTTTCTCCCATATATTCTCTAAAGTCTACGGATGGTGAATGTCATGAACCTCGTTCCAGAAGGCACAAGGTTCGTCTTCATTCTCTTTGAGAGATCTTCTGCTCCAAGAGTAGCTTCGACCTTCCATTCCGTACCAGTCTCCTGGCCAACCTGCTTCCACAGCTCCGACCATGTGTCAGGATTGTGCCAGAAAGCCGTCATCATCTTACTCTCATGTACAACTCCGCCAGCATCAGCTCTGCCACCCTGCCTTCCAACAATGAGACTTCCGGCTTCCGGCTTCAGCAACTGAACGACGCGTTTAGCTACCTTGATCTGCTCGTCTCTGCCAAAGAGATGAAAGAACGAAGCCGCATTGATAATGTCCATCTTGCCGTCCAACTCTTTCAGCTGCGAGTCAGCATCGAATATATCGGCCTGCACAAAACGGGTTTGCAGCCTAGACTTGTCCAGAAACATTTCGTAGCCAAAATCCCAGAAGTCCGTCTTGAGATCAGAGGCAAATGTGTTCTTTGAAGGGGCACCATCGTGGACAAGTTTCCGAAGGTCTTGGCCCATGCAACAGCCAAGGTCGAGGTACTGTTCTCCACTCTTGATGCGGGTGAGAACTTCCTGATAGGCCGGTCCTTCACCGACGGAGAAATTGAGAAAGCCCCAGTTACCCAAGCAGGGGTAGGGATACTAGACGAATCGTTGGCATGGTTACTCTTTTGTATACAGTGGTGAGATGGGCATATACTATCTTGAAGGCCTTGTCCCTCACATGCTTGATGTGTGCTACCACATCGGCTGGGGGTACCTTGCTGTAGGTCTCGAACAAGTCTCTGACTGTAGGCTTTGGATCTTCTAGCTCTTTCGTGTACCATGGCACCATTTCTAGGTCGTCAACGTATGCTTTGGTCTCGACAATGTGCTCAAGCTTGCTGCGGATATTCTCGGTGGCATCTTGGGTAGATTGCGGATCGCTCATGTTTGCAAGTCGATGTTTGAGTAGGACAGATGAGTGTTGGTGTACCTTGTCTCCTCTATCGCTCTAGTTCTTTTATATCACTCGTGGTTGCTGAGCGGGTTGAGCGGGCATAATAATGCACCAAAAAGGAGATAGCGCCAGACATATGCCCGCCCTCGTTCTCAAACAGCCCTTGAACAGGCAGCCCTTGAAGCCGCCCTATACATCAGTTCGGCTCGAAAACCGCGCCGAGTGCCCGCAGCTTGATTTTCCGCGAACATTATTCTTCGTCACGATTTCGATGGGAGCTTCACCGACTGTACGTGATGCTGAAAGCAAGGCTCGGTGTTGGGCGGCTGGACCTTCCTAGGATGATGGTGGGCGATGGCGGGGCAAACGCGGCGAGCGCGACCAGTGACGTGCATAGCCTCAGAAAATTGTGCCCAACGCAAACATCAGGAAAACTCCGCAAACCTGAAGGTCCCCATATATATCCAGCAGCGGCTCTGCCAGTCTTCTGCTTATTTTCGTATACATTGTGTGACTCCCAGAATACTCCATCTACCTAAACAACCTTTCTCTACCCACCAATTCACCAAGATGCCTTCCATCGAGCACCCCACCATCAAAGGTAAATACATTCGTACCACTGGACAAAGTATACCCCTTCAATACATACCGACCCTTCCACAGTACATCAGCCGCTAACGACCTGACTTAGATGGCTGGTTCCGTGAGATCTCCGGCATGTGGCCTGGTCAGGCCATGACCCTCCAGGTCAAGGAAGTTCTTCACCACGAGAAGAGCAAGTACCAGGACGTCCTCATCTTCGAGTCCACCAACTACGGCACCGTTCTCGTTCTCGACAACGTCATTCAATGCACCGAGCGCGATGAATTCTCGTACGATACATCACAACAGAAGCTCGAGTAATGGCTGATGAGTGGGATAGCTACCAGGAGATGATCACTCATCTCGCCATGAACGCCCACCCCAACCCTGAAAAGGTTCTGGTCATTGGTGGCGGTGATGGCGGTGTTCTCCGTGAGGTTGTCAAGCACGACTGTGTCAAGGAGGCTGTCCTCTGCGACATTGACGAGGCTGTCATCCGCCTCTCCAAGCAGTACCTCCCCGGCATGTCTGTTGGCTTCGAGCACCCCAAGACCACCACCATTGTCGGCGATGGCTTCAAGTTTCTCGAGGACAAGAAGGGCGAATTCGACGTCATTATTACCGACTCCAGCGACCCTGAAGGTCCCGCCGAGGCCCTCTTCCAGAAGTCATACTTCGAGCTGCTCAACGGCGCGCTCCGAGAAGGCGGTGTCATTACCACCCAAGGTTGTAAGCCCTCTCTCAGCCCCTTAGTCTGTTTTCACTTGTCGACGACCGCCATGCACCGGGCAGGTGCTACTTTGGTCAGTGGCTAACGCGCATTGTAGCTGAGAACCAGTGGCTTCACATGCCACTCATTGTCGAGCTCAAGAAGGCTTGCAAGGAGGTCTTCCCCAACGTCGAATACGGTTACACTACCATTCCCACTTACCCCTCGGGCCAGATTGGCTTCATGGTGTGCAGCAAGGACGCCAACCGCGACCTCAAGAAGCCGCTTCGCACATGGTCCACTGAAGAGGAGGAGCAGCTGTGCAGGTACTACAGCAAGGAGATCCACGAGGCCGCCTTCGTGCTGCCCACCTTTGCCCGCAAGGCTCTCCAATAAGCGTCTGACGCGCCAGTTTCCTTTTCCTCACGACATCACTAGATACCACGGCATGTGAATGACTAAAAAAAAGCCCCAAAAGTTACATGTTTCTGTTCAAGGGCGTCTCTTGAACGTCTTGGCAAACACTGCCGCGAAAGAGATAGAGTTTGTAGGCCGCAATAGAATACATGCAGCCAGTAGCACAGTTTCTTCTACACGATCCATATTCCGTTCCGTTCAAACATGTTGCCATGATGACTGCTACATGTCTCACCAAACCAAGTCAGAATTGAGGGTGGAGCTCCGTTTACGGGTAAAACCGGAGGTCGGTCTCGACGACGACAGGTGTTTGCTTGGTATGCGCTTCGGACCGCTACCCCTATATCCCAATGCACGCTTATCCGGCAGTTTCTCGAGCTGGCTCGTAAGAGAGATTTACAGCGGTGGCCAGTGGTATGCGCGGGTTTCAGGCTGCAGTTTGAGGCAAACACAGGGTTAAATTGCCGCGATTGGGCGGATGCGACGTGGAGACAGGTATCATAATCGCTTGGCCGTGAAGACAAATCCCGTTCACTATACATTTTACACGAAATGTGCCGTACGCGCCTACGACATAACGACTTTCATGCCGCGGCCTACGTGGCGTATGAAGTTTGTGGGCCATCGGGTCTAGCGGCAGTCACTTCAATGCCATATGCCTCCACCTGACGGGCGTTGCACCGTCGAGTGTTTAGCGAGGAGCCAGCTGTCTTGCCTAAACGGACCATGTACCAGATGTCAACTCGACGCAGAGGAGGCTACGGATACTTTGACAGACTAACCTAGATGCGGTGCGTTTCGTCACTAGGGAAACTCAATTAGCCTAGGCGGCAAGCGGCATTACTACTGTGCGGCGATGCGATTCAAACTGCGGCTTGGATCCCATATGCCCGTTGTCGTAGGTTCCACTGTATGGTCCAGGCGAATGCAAGATCAAACTCGGAGAGTATCGGTACAAGCCAATTGCTGAGACGTACTCTCGAGGTAGGCTTGCTGGCGGTGTAGCCACAGGGCTGTCAAAGAGGAGTCTTGACAGTCTTGGGCCAGTGGGCAGGCTGTGGAGCGTGCTGGAGCGTGCCTTGCAAGACAGGCTGACAGGTGCTTCTGGGCCGCTCAGGGCACTGAGATGTGTGTCAAGATGGTGGCTTGGGGGGGCAAGCTTCGTTCTATGTTTGGCAGATACGCCGGCGCAGACCCACGGGTTTGTGACACGCAGAGTGTCACATCGACCCGGCGGGTTAGCCGCTACACAGTGACGGCACTTCGGTTTGAGGCTGGGGCGCGTGCGATCGTGATGTGGCTCTGCGGGTGCCACAGATGTTGTGCAGATGGCCGTCAATATAGTCGGGCCTCGTGTCGTGCCTAACTGCCTCAAGCTGCACCATCATCTCTCCCAGTTGCGCCTTCGCTCATTTGACACGCGGTTTGCCGTCGTGCAAACTTGACTCTTCTTCCCCATCTTCTTTTCTTCTTTTCTTGGTCGAGCCGGGCTCTTCCTTCACACAATAAGCAAGTTCATCGATTTTCGTTACGCACAATCACTAGTTGGTCACATTTGCCATCACCCAGGCCGCACCACCGCACAGCCATCGTCCCGCAACGAGCACACGAAGCACCCTCACGACTCGCGCACATGCAGTAGCAACGACCCATTGTTTCCCTTTGTCCCGCCCTTTTTTCTTTGCCCGGAGCATTTATCATTCGACCGAACCGTCTGGTTACGTTCATTCTTCCTTGTACATATACTTTTCCGCCGCAGCCGAACAAATACCCCCCGATTAGATCGCATCTGCCAAGGTCCCTAGGCCAGCCAGCAGCCATACCAGGAGTCCGCACGTTTTGCGCCATTTTCGTCCTGGCGCACCCTCAGTAGCACATCACATAATCAAGGCGACCATGTTTCCATCGGCCACACACCACAATGGGGAGCCGTTTAGCCCGGCCAAGCTTCATCCGCTCCTGTCCCCACAGCTCAACTCAAGTTCCTCCGGCCTTAACCCCGTCAATGCCGATGCCTCATCTTATAATCCCGCCCAACCTGAGTCCCCGCAACCTCCGAAAACGAGCCTCCACTGCCCCCGGGACGCGCCATATAATGCTTCGGTAGCACCCACGGAACCAAGCGGCCCGCCCGCTGCAGCCCAACAATCGACCAATCTGACGTTGGACGAGCAGCCTATCCATCGCGAAGACCACCCCATTGGAATCAGCACTTCTTCATCCATAGAGAACCTTTCGGTCCTGCCGCGCGTGCCCTCTTTTGGCGAGCATCGCACCAAGAAGCATCGCAAGAACGCTCAATCCATCGACTCGGCCATACCCCGCCAGACCCTTCTCAAGGCCTTGCAGTCTCGACCACCACCCACCACCCAATCCATGAATCAACTCATGGTCGACGGCGCCGCTGAGGAAGGCAAGCACGCGCGTTCCAAGAGCATCAACCATGCGCAGCTTGCAAAGGCCCTGTCAGAGCTCGAACTGCATTCGGCCGACCTGTCCGTAAGCAAGATGGCCGCGCTTGCCTCGCCATGCTTCTTCCACAAGAAGTTTGACAAGGCGGTCAATCTTGGAAAAGTGCTTGAAGAGATGAACGACGACGATTCGATATCGCACTCTAGACTGATGCAAACGGCATGCAGTGTCCGTGAAGTCTCAAAACAGCTCCAGCGACGGCCCATCAAGATGACGGTGCGCAATGTCATGATCGTCACAAAGGCTCGCGACAACAATCTCGTGTACCTCACGCGCGAGTTGGCCGAGTGGCTCATGACCAGTTCTCGCTACGGCTCAGATGTTGGGGTCAATGTCTACGTGGACCACAAGCTGCGCAAGTCGAAGCGCTTCGATGCCGCCTCCCTGCTGGCCAAGGACAAACGCTACGAGAACATGCTTCGCTGGTGGACACCAGACCTCTGCTGGGAAACTCCCGAGATCTTCGACCTCGTCCTCACCCTCGGTGGAGACGGCACTGTGCTCTTCACCTCCTGGCTCTTCCAGCGCATCGTCCCCCCGATTCTGTCCTTTTCCCTCGGTAGTCTTGGATTCCTGACAAACTTTGAGTTTGCGCAGTACCGACCCGCTCTCGACAAGATCATGTCGGAGACGGGCATGCGTGTAAACTTGCGTATGCGCTTCACCTGCACCGTATACCGCTACCAGAAGAACACTGCCCAAGATTCGCCCCAGCACATTGAAGCCGAACAATTCGAGGTTCTCAACGAGCTCGTCATCGACCGCGGCCCATCGCCATACGTCTCCAACCTCGAGCTGTACGGAGACAACAACCTGCTCACCGTCGTGCAAGCAGACGGCTGCATCTTCTCTACCCCCACCGGTTCAACAGCATACTCGCTCTCCGCCGGCGGCTCGCTCGTCCACCCGGATATCCCCGCCATCCTGCTCACGCCCATTTGCCCACACACGCTGTCTTTCCGACCTATGCTGCTCAATGATAGCATGCTCCTCCGCATTGCCGTGCCCCTCAAGTCGCGCGCCACAGCCTACTGCGCCTTTGACGGCAAGGGCCGTGTCGAGCTCCGCCAAGGCGACCACGTCACCATCGCTGCATCTCAGTACCCATTCCCCACCGTCCTGTCGCAACCCACCGAGTGGTTCGACAGCATCTCGCGCACGCTCCGCTGGAACTCGCGTGGCGCAACACAAAAAGCCTGGGACGGCGACGAGGAAGGCGAGGAAGGCGAAGAGGAGAAGGAACCGGATTTCGACATTGACTTTGACAATGACGACGTTGATCGCGATTCGGGATACAGTGCTGAGGGTAGTACTGTTGATGGGCGCGGGAGCCCCATAAGAAAGGGTGTTATCCTACCTTTCTTGTAAACGGGTGTGATTTTATTTCTCTTTCTTCTTTAGCCCAGCAACGTTTGGCGCTGCTTGGGCGGGTCCCAGTGGTTTCGGGGTGTTGTTTGTGTGTTTTTTCTTCACATCTTTCTTTTTTGTATATGGTGTATTGCTGCACAGCAAAAAATTTCCTCTCACTTTGACAACCACTATATTATGATATCCTTAGAAACGCATGTAGAAGCCATCCCCCTATTTTAAGGCGAGAAAAAAAAGGGGAGGGGGGAGGGAGGAAAGGGGAATGATGCAATTGATCAGTTTGGTTGGGTTACAGCTTGTGCTCACCATTGCTCAGAACTTTTTGTTACACTTGTCATGTCTTTGTGTGTGACTCTGACCGTTTTCTTTTTTAGGATTCAAAGTTGACGGCTTACTCTTTTATATTGTTTTCATCTTTTCATCTTGCATAGCTCTTCTCCTCAACTTTGAGCAAACCCGTACTCATCTCCCGACTCCCCATTGCCAACACGCTGCCCTCTCGGCGCCCTCCACCGAACAGACATGTACGCTCGGGTTCAGAACACACGTTTACCATGACCCTGTCAATTCGTTTGCCAAGGCTCATTCCAGAGTATCTGCACATACATGGAAGTTATTTCATACAAACAAGCGCATGACATGTGTAATTCAGTTGGAAAAAGCCCCCTTCTTTTTGCGAACATTCTCAATTTAGGTGCCATTGACAAAGCTATAGAGTCTATCAACCCCCCAGTCTCTCCAAAAGCCCCTGCATCTGCGCCAAAAGATCCGGTATTCGGAACGGCTTCCCAATCACTTCGTCCATGCCCGCTTCTTTGGCCGTTTCAATCTGGCCTCCTCTGATATTCGCCGTGACCGCAATAATAGGCACATGCTTGGTCAAGGCCCCGCTTCGCTCCATTTCTCGCATCTTTCTGCAGCACGTCAGGCCGTCCATCTCGGGCATCTCGCAGTCCATGAGGATGATGGTGAGTGGAATGCCGTTTGCGCGGCAAAACTTGGTCTTTTCAAGGTGTTTGAGGGCCCAGACGCCGTTGTCGGCGGTGCTTACGATGCAGCCGGCTTTTGTAAGTTGTTTGCATAGCACTCTTTGGTTTACGAGGTTGTCTTCGACGACGAGGACGTGGAGGCAGGTTTCCTTGGCTGAGTCTTGTAGAGTCTTTGGGGTTTGACATGCTTTCCGTTCTTGGGGTTCTTTCACGTCATTGGAGTTCTCAACGGGCTGCGGCAGGGCCGGCTTCTGATCGATCTTGGATGCGGCAGCAGTAACCAATTCACAGAAAGGCAGCTTCTGCTCGAGATCGTACGAGTGTCTACGTGTATTTTTGGCTAGGGCAATCTGCTGAGGCATTATGCGTCTGCACTTCAAGTAGAAGCCAAATGTACTCCCAATACCAGCTTCCGAAGCACAGCCGATCTGGCCGCCATGAAGTTCGGCGAGTTGACGCGAGATGAAGAGTCCCAGGCCACTGCCACCATATTGCACATGTGACCGTGGTGAGGCTTGTGCAAACTTCTCAAACAACACGGCCTTTTGCTGTGGGGACAGTCCGCATCCAGTGTCTTGGACTTGGAACTGAAGGTAGACGAAAGAACCCGAGTCCCAGCCTAGGTCCTTTGTCATGTCGATTACGGTGTTTCTCGGTGGAACAAAGTCAAATCCTAGAGATTCATCAAACTTTGGTTGGTCTTCATGTGCAGAGATGTGGACAGTGATCAACCGTGTAGGCGAATCCTGGGTGAACTTGATGGCATTTGTGACGAGATTGACGATGATTTGGAGGAGCCGACCCTTGACGTGGACACATCTAGTCAGAAAATGTCCCGCACGTATGAGACACAGGAATATACTCACCGGGTCGAGTAGTACCCAGTCAATATCCAGTCTGTGGAGGCTAGGATGCGGATCGAACTTGAAGCCAATTTTCTTGGCATGTGCTTCCGGACGAAACCTGAGTTGTAGTAAGAGGTCAGTGTATGCATCTTTCTAGTGTTGTAAATCATATCTACGAACATGGCCATCGATCGCTGAACAACGATGATTGGCTGCGATGGAATTGGGGTTATGCGCAAAAGGTTCGAGTCTAGCTTGGAGACGGTAAGGATGTCGTCAACGATGGATTTTTGATGTTGAACGCAAAGCGCAATGTTGTTGGCAGCTTCTATACAATCTTTCGCCATTCTTTTGTCTTCATCGTTTGAAAAGCAGTGTTTTATCAGCGTATCTCGGATATCATCAGCACAGATGAGAATGGCGGAAAGTGGGTTTCGCATCTCGTGCGAGGTAATGTCGATGAATTCGTTTTGTTGGCGCTTCCATTCTTCAGCCTCTCGCAATCTTCTCTCTTGTAGGCCTTGTGCCCATTTGAGATGGAAAATGTCCGTAATTGAGCCCATAATGCTGACAAGCTCACCGTCGGCATTTATCTCTGGCTGACTATTCACAAGTACCCAGTACTCGATAGGTTTACCGTCAATATCTTTGGGCTGAACTCTGGAGTTGGCGAACTGAAGTTCACGACTTGCTGGCTTGTGCTCATATACCATGTCTGGATGTTGGTGTACGTGATTAGTAAACTTCACATACCGTGTCCGTGCGTTCAATGCCCAGCTCGGATCAATGCACACCCCACTTTCACACCCACTAAACTTCAACACTACATAACTTAACTAATATAGATCTAATCTAGGCTGCAATTAAAGTAATTAAATTACTAGCTCCTAGAGAATATTTTATATATTAAGAAGTCATAAAAAGGTTTAGTGTTAAGTAATTAATACTAGCTAGAAGATACTAGGGTAAATATTAACCTTATAGTGTTTTATATAGAAGACTCTAACTATAATAAGAGAAGAAGCTTATAGAGTATATTTAGAGGCTAATAGTATAGTGTACGCTACCTATATAAGAGATAATTAAGAATTTCGCTAGTACTATTGCTAAAAAAGAGGTTAGTAATACCTAGGTATTCTTATTTCTTAACTAGTATAGTAATAATCTAATCTTACGCTAGTAAATAGGTATAGATTACTAGCGTTACTAGGCTAATTTAGAGGCTAAATATAGCCTATACTTTAAACTTTTATACTAGAAGATAGAGAAATATAAGATTTAGCTAGAGGATATCTATAATATAGATAAGAAGGGATTTCTTATAGAGATTACTAGTAGATTAAAAAGAGTATTTAGTAAAAAGATATAGAATAAAAAGAAGGTTACTATAAGCCTATAGAATAGATTATATAAATAGATAACTCTTCTAGCTTATATTTATACTAATAGATTAGCTTTACCTCTAAGCCTTATCTACTAGAGTACCTTAGAGGGTCTTTAATTAAGCTAGGTATAGAATATTAAGAAAGGAGACTACTTAGTATTTATTATATTATCTCTATTAGGCTAGACAAATAATAAAATAGAAGTTGCCTAGCTTAAATAGATATTTAATTAATTTACTAAGTCTAAAAGTTACTTCTCCTACTAATTACTACTCCTAGATAGGTATAGATCTTATATAACTTAGAAGTTTCTAGAGTTTTATATTAAAAATAAGATTTTAGTTACTATCTTTTCTTCTTATTTAATCTATACCCTTTAGCTATTAGATATTTTAATATTTAAACCTCTTTTAACTACTTACTTAAAGAAGTTATCTAATTACCTTTATAATAGCTAGAGGTTACTATTAGTTAAAAAGAGAGACTTCTTTCCTCTTTTCTAGAACACCTAGATATCCTCCTTTAAGAAAAATACTATCTAAAAGTCCTTTATAGCTATAGAGATCTAGCCGCCTAATCTAACTTCTATACTTAAAAGATTTAGCTATAATACCTCTAAGATATCTAGCTTAGATAAGAGCTTAATATTAGTACTTAGTAGATTAGATTAGATTAAGATTAAGTTACTAATCTATAAAATAATAAAGGATAAAAGAAGTAAGAAGATAAAAAAGCTTAATAGGTTACTTTATTATATCTTAATATAAAATAAGATACTCTAGTATAAGATTAAAGGACTTAAGGATACTCTAATAATAAAAAAGAAGTAAAAAAAGAAGAGCTACTTCTTAGATCTCTAAACTAATTAGAATACCTATTATAGAGAAGCTATTTTCTAGTTACTAAGGAAACTTCGCTAAGCTAAGAAGCGTAAGGCTAAATAAGACTATAAAAAGAATTAATTATAGCTCTAAAAAGCTAGTAAAGCTAAGCTAAAAGAGTAGTCTAAGTTATCTAGGCTTTAAAAGGATTAGGAGAAGTAGGTAGAGTAAGAAAAAGAGAAGGAGCGTAAGGAGAAAGAGAAGGCTAAAAAGATAGCTAAAAAGGAGTATAAAAAAGCTAATTATAACTCTAAAAAATCTATCTAATAAGCCTAAAATAGTAAGTATAAGGCTTTAAAAAGATCTAGTAAGAGTAATAAGTGTTAAAAACGCGTTATTACTACTATAGATTAGGAGGAGTTATTAGGGGCTATATTAGCACTAGCACTAGTAACTACCTACTATAGCTACAGTATTAAGTTACTAGATAAATATAAGTAGTATAAATTAATTATAAGCATCTAATTACTATAATACTACAAAATATCGTAATATTAGCTATTATATATAGCTTTACAACCTTATTTTAATAATCTAATTATGTTGATAGGGTGTGCATTAATCCGAGCTGGGCATTAAACGCACGGACACGGTAGTGGATACGCAAAGTTGCTTACAGTCCCACATTTCCTGGCTGACCCTTTGGCTATCTCCCGCCATCATTTCTACCGACCAAGGCTCTTCAGCATCTTTGAGTGAGACTCCAGTCATCTCGTAGTATCGGTCATTCGCCTCTAGTAGGCGCCCATCTGGTTCGAACAAGAACATACCCAGAGGCGACAGCTCGGTCATTCGCCTCATTCGAGTGGTCTGGAGCCGGAGCTGTTGGGATAGCTGTTCTTTTTGCAGCGTAGCCAACTCTACTTCGTGCTTGCTCCGCCGTACCTCATCTTCAAATAGAAGAACCGATGCCAGAGATGTTGCAATCTGTCTGTTGAGCATGGCTAAGAAAGTCCGATACTCCTGGTCGTACGCTCTGCGCGGATTAATGCCGAGCAACAAGAGAGCGCAGGTGTTTTCCGCATTTGTCGGTCGAAGCGGTAAGATCATTGCCTCTCTACTTGGGTCTTCATAACCTCGCCATTGAACAGCCTCCAGTAAAGACTCTGGTAGCGTGCCATCCGCTGCACACAGCATCTTGGGTTCTAATGTCCGTGTAGCTTCACTGAAAGCTGAGGTCAAAGTGTCGTAGCTTTCCCTCAGGTTGAATTTATCAGGACAAGCCGGATGCCCTCTCGGTACCCCGATGGTTCCCTCGAGTAGGCAGAACTTGATAGGAAAGGCAGGTACCTCTGGAGAAGGCGAGTGTATAGCGTCGGGATCTTCTGAGTCGGCTATGGAATATAAGAGGGCAAATGGTACGTCATATTCATTGTGATTCAGACCGTCCAGAACTCTCTCCCAGAACTCCTTGACAGTGCGTGTTGCGTTCATGCACTCGCCAAGATAGCGCAACAATTCCATCCTTCTGCTGCTGATAGACTCAACCGTCGTATCAAAAGCATTTAGGTAGACTGTATTCACATGCCTGTTAGTAATTGGGGGTGTTCGAGCCAAAGCCGATGCTTGTATATGTACTGCAATGTCCTGCAGCCTCACTTACACCCCAACACGCGCTCTGTACCCCCAAACACTGGAACCTAGTACTCTGTCAGCAATCCCTGTTCAATCTATGGCGGAAAATACCCTATTCCTCACGAAAGACCATGTAAAGAATGACTCTTCCATATAGCCATACCGCATAATCGGTAACGGTTGATTGTGTGTGAGCTGTGCGTGACCAGTGCGGGCACAATTGCGGATAATAGGTCCAACTGCATGCCACATCTCGCCGAAAGGTCCAGAGAAGCCAGTGCCCATGAGAGTAGGATGTTTGTCTCCAGTCACGTCATCCCGGTAAGCTTCATTGTAGAGCATGGTGAGATCTTCGCCCCAGAAGACAGACGAAGGGTGAGGATTGCGCATGACCAAACAAGCAATCTCTCGGAATTGAATTGACCATCTTTCCATGGCACCCAAGGGTGTCTCCGCCCAGTCGATACTTCTTACAAATTTGAGATGCTCTGACAAAACGCCTCTTGGACGCGGTGCTGTCCAGTCTGGCACAGTAGAATCGGGTGTTGACAGCGTTACGGATGAAATGCTGTAAGAGCGAGCATTTTTGGAACCCTGGCCGAGGGACAGACCGAGAGATACGGGTGGGAATTTAGGCTGTTGTACATCTTGAATAATTTCGCGCGTTGGTATCGTCTCCGCAGAAGACAGGGCTTTTTTGGTGTCATTAGTCAGTTCGCCATGCCCTTCTTGCTCAATTCGTGGCGCAGACGCAGACAGCGGATCTCCCTGTGGAATGTCCTCGTTGTGAAAGATTGAGTGGGCGCTAATTATCCTCCAGTTGGGATGAATGCAGATTCCTAGCCAGATCAAGTTCTGATACTCTATCGTAATCGGAAAAATGTCTCTAGAGTCATAGAACTTGCTGATCACTGTAGCCCAGATCCGGAATTCCTCATATGTCGCTCCGCCATTCCTGGAGTCGGGATCATCTGGCGGAGCGTTCGTGATTTTGCTTAGCAGCTGCTCTTGCTCTAATAGTGCCGTGTTGCAAAATATGGGCTGAATCGGTACACTGCTCCCTTTCGCGTAATCATTCATGTTGAGTACAAAGGTAGGGCGACTGTCTAGATTCAACAACTGTGATAGACTGGAGGTGTGGAGTATGTCGAGTGCAGCATCTTTCCGCTGGGCCTCTTGGATTTCAGAGGCAGGTGTAGGAGGCAAGGGTAGACTCAAACTTGATCTGCCCATGAAATCTTGGTTTGTAGGATATCTTTGTTTTGCGCGACAATGTGACAAGATGCATTAGGAATAGGGTGAGAAAATGTAGGTGAAAACAGCATGCTATGGAAAGGGAGAATGTGAGGATCGCGACTCAGAGGTGCCCGAGAACCCCTTCTTCTTTAGAAGCAACGTGTTCTTGGAGGAAGGATACGGCTACCAAGATGGCTGGCCATGTTGGAGATAAATTTGGCAGGCACAACACCACGGCAGAAGGCCTAACAGTTCGCAGCAGCGAATACGCCAGCCAACACAACCCTCTGAATGCAATCTTCTCATGGGGCTAGCTCACAAATTCCATTTTATATTAACATATCACTGATAAGAAATGAGTAATGTCTAATGTAGTGAAAACATTCCACTCGATAATGCTGGCAACGGTTGAGCAAGAAGGAGAGGACATGACCAACTGCGGTATCGTCACGACCTCTTCGCAGCTCGAATACCATAATATCACAGGCCATCCGGAACTCCACGCTAACTGTGCGCATTTGGTTCACCATCCAAGATACAAGCAAACAGAGCCAGGGGCCCATCCCAACTCACCTGAACACAAATTAACCCCGAACGCAGCGCACACCAGCTAAAGACTCACTTCTCGTCACCCACCTTCCTTGGGAAAATTCCTGATCTATCAGATCAGGTGAAGGTACTATGATATCACCGTCGAGAAGCTCCTGTCTCAACAACGCTCTCCTGGGGATACTCAGAAGAAGTGATCGGCGGCAGTGGTGTCGGCGTCGTTATGTGACTAGAGTGATCTGTATGCTTCCCAAACACCTTATCCAACGCAGCGAGAGCCGAGACTTCAAACGAGTGAAAAGCACTATGTTGCGAAAGGGTCCTTTGAAAATCATCCCACTCCCTCCGAATGGTCATGTAATCCCTTTGGTGATGGTCTTCCGCCATGTCCTCCTCATCTTCTTCTTCAATGGTAGGTCGATGATAGATCTTATCTAAATGTATCTTGATCTTTGATATCGTGTAGGCGGATTTAGATTTCGTACTAGATGTCTGCATTGGCCCTCGACGGAGTAGAGAGCCTAAAGGATTCGTCTTTTCATCGGGGGAAGGGGTCTCTGCATCGGACAGTAAGGAGGAGACGCCTTCCGTGGAGGATTTTCCTTGACTTAATCTGGTCCTCTCTGGAAGAGCGACTGATCTTGTAACTGGAATTAGTAGCCTATAGCAGAGACTATGAAAAAAGGGACTCACCGGAAAGCTGGATGAGTGTTCCGGTCGGAAGATCGGTGCGACATGATTGATACCAGACGATATCCTCCAACGTATGGCTGATAAAATCTAGGCTTGAGACAACAGAGGGAAATTTGGGTGCAGCTTTGGATTGTCACAGGCCTGGGTCCAGAGTACCTCTTATACTCTATGCCACACCACAGATACCTTTCCCCGCCATCCATCGTCTTCAGTAGGAGAATCGACAAAACGCGCAAGTCAATTACGAGCATATGCAACCTCACATCCTATCAGTACCTTGGTAGGTCAAGTGTCAACATCAAGCGCGAACAGAACACTTGGTACTACCAGAAGAGCATCAGTTCCCGGGTCTACGAAACATCACTGAACGCAGGAGGAATCCTACCTTCACACGGTCCCATTACCACAAAAGACAAAAGGAAACGACCCTGCATATCAGCGTCCCAAGCACCAGCACTCTGGTTCCTCCTCACCCCGCATGGAACCCTCCCTCGCTCTGACGCAACAAAGCAAGAACAGTGTAGCCTTTATTTCATCACAAGGCGGTGTGATTTTCTTTGAGATTGTCCCACGAGTAAGAGTATAGTAAATAGCTGTATAGAAAACGAGAATAGTCACCACCCTCCCATGGTGGATTCGAGATGTAGTAAAACGAGACATTTGGGGGACAAGTGTTGGAGCGGAATAGGTTGTGCCGCTCCGCGATTTCTTTTGTCTTGTCTTGTCTTCTTCTTTGTTTGTAAACAATCACTGCAGCAATTTTCTTCATATGTAAACATTTCCTTCATCAAAAATAAACATACATACATTACATCAAACCCACACTCGCCTGCCATCCCTGATTTATCCCAAGAATCACATCTCTCACCGGGTATCGCAATCGCCTTCTCCATGTTGACCAACGAGTATATACACCAAGTCTGCACCCCTTCTTATCCACATGTGTTCGAAAATATAAGAAAAGAACTACATAACCGTGCAGCACTTGAGCATTTTGAGCAGCTTGGGCAAGCCCTTCTTAACCATCTGTTCAATCTCGTCGTTCTGGCCCTGCTGTCCTTGCTGTTGTCCACCATGTTGCTGTCCGCCATGCTGCTGCCCACCATGATGTTGTTGTCCTCCTCCGCCATGCTGACTCGGGTATCCGCCATAACTCGGAGCCTGTGGCGGCGGCGGCATCTCATGCACGTCTCCACCCTGCAGATTCACAAAGATCCTGCCTTCATTCTCCTCGGTCCTGTACTGCAACCCCAACTCGCGACACACCTGCTCAACACGCGGTTTGATCTTCTGCACATGGTTCTTGCTATGATTGCCCTTGCCCACAATGACGTGGAGATGGTTTTCGCCCCGTTGGCGAGCCACTCTGATCCGCTCTTCCAGCACATCCTCTGCTTCTTCGACGAAGAGGCCGTGCAAGTCAATCGTATCGCCAGCGACGCGACCCTCGGCGTTGTTTTCGCGGAATATGTAGTCGCGCGCCTGGCGATTGTATTGGTCCATTTTGGCCGCGTGAGCTTTTCCTTCTTCAGAGAGCTCGTGGGCGCGCGCGCCATCGCCGGATTCGTAGGCTTGGTGCGCGCGGTCGAAGCACGAAGATCGTTTGGCGGCTTCTTGTCGCGCAAGATCGCGGAGGCGGTCATACTCGGCTTCTGTGTCGGTGGAGCTGTGGTTTAGAGCTGTGGGCTGGTTGTCAGCATGGGCTTACGCGCAATTGAAGTAGGAATTGTAAGGCAGGGTGGTTGGTTGGTAGGCATGTAGGCAGGATACGTACAGCGTGCGCCCAATGAGGACATCTCCATGGCTGCCATATTTGCGCGATTCTAGGGATTCCAAGAGACTCAATAAGATATTAATAAATGTTGTGTTGTGTTGTTGTTCCTGGATTTGCGGGTCAATACGTTGTAGCTTCGAGCCGCTAATCTAAGCGGCTACATGCAGAATGCGCTGGAGATGCGCAGGGTCCAGTCCAGATCGATCTGCCCATATGTGGCTGAGCGGTGAGGATCGGACTGCCATGTCATGGATGAAGTGTCGACAACAATGCTATTACAGCTAAACGTATCGCGATATATTGCAAGCAGATTGGTCTGGATTCTGTTCCTTCAGCACCAGCGCTACGCGTAGGATCCTCCAAGTCGATCAGTGTCGGTCTGCCTATGCGCAATACCCATCACGTCCTCTGGCTGCGTTTTATGAAAATAGGACAGCTAAACGTTGATCTAGAAACGGATCTTGGGCCCGATGAACACAATCAGAAAGGCTATAAGCCAAAGCCCAGCGATCATGGCATAAAGCTTCATCCGATCCCACCAGCCCTTTCCCTCTGTCATCCTGCGCAATGTGCCCATGGTCCTACTTGCAGCATCCATGTTCAATGTGTTTTTATCGAGGCCGGCAAGCGTTCGATCCACGATACTCTTATCCCCCTCGAGCGTGTTGCCAAAATGTATCGACTGCTGCTTTAGCTGCTTTGCCATATCGAGGAGGTTCGCCGTGAGTGACTCTTGTTCGGTTCGTTCATGCGAAAGAAGCGCCTCGGTATGCGCAAGCGATGGGTCGCCTGTTGTTGTGGTAGACTTTGAAGGGAGTAGTGAATTTCCAGATGCCACTTGCGCCCCCACCACTCCACCATCTCCCTTGCCCCTTCTCCTCAGTCCTGATGCAAGACCCTGTGCAGCGTTCTGAAATGCTTCGTTGCCCTCTGTTGACGTTGAGATGTCGCGTCCAGCTTCTGTTTCCACTCTGGGTGCGTACGAGGGGAACTGATCTTCATCTTCGTTGTCCGAGTCCATAGATGCCTCCGAATCTGTATCGTCTAGCTGGTTCAGCTCGTATATCCGCTGGTTCAACTGCTTGATGAGCTCGCGCTTCTTTTGCAAATCGCTTTGTAGTTCGGCTTTCTTCGATTTTGAAGGGATCTTGGAGGCTGAATGCTCGAGGTTGAGGAGGAGCGTTCGCGCATGTTCGATGTTCTATGCTAACAATCAGTTCGATACAGGTATGTACTATAGTTTCAGATGACATACAGCACTAACGCGTGTGCGTTCGTACGTGGACTTGCGCAACTGTGGTGACGGGTCCACCAGTACTATCAGATCTAGCCTCGACAGCAGCCGGTTCAGATTGATGCTCGTAGTGTCACCGTATGCTGGTGATCGTGACCTAGTTGCCATTTTGTCGGTCTAGGATGTGTTCGGGACTCGCGCGCAATTCTGGCAGCAAGTAATGCAGATGTGTTCGTAGAGGGGTACTGGACTGGAGTAATGTTGGTACAGTCTTGGTTGCTTACCCACTTTGCAGCTGAGAAAGGCTTTTCTGGAGCTGATGAGAATACGTGTATGTTGCGCAGGAGCGCGTGGATACAATAATCACGGGCGCCGTTGAAGCAAAGTCGCATGTTCCACCCAACGTCACCTTTGCAACCGCCCAATCACAACATCATATGATGGTGGACCTCCCCGCACCGGCCTAAGCTTTAGCCAAGACATCCAGTACATATCGTCATCTTATAGATTGTGAAACTTCTTTGTTGTCACTGTAATATAAATTCATCTGGTATCGTACAAACGCTCATAATCGATATGCGAGACACAAATGTCCTGCAATCACATTCCTACAAACATGCACCTTCCCTTGATAGAATCACACCACCTCTTCCTCTCCTTATGAATGATAACTGGAACACCAGCTACAGCCCTTGATATGGGGTCCCGCATTCTGTTCATCCATAGATGACGGCTCAGCGGTCATGTCTAGTCATATCTGCCAAGCCTCTCGATATTTACTTTTGCGAGGGAGGGTTCAAGGGGCCACGAGTAAAACTGCGGATTGTCAGTGTTATCCAAAATACACAGACGGCTTTGCTCACTTGTTCCACAAGGTACCAATGAATCCAGGCTTTCCATATATCTCATGCAGTGATTGTCTCCTGGCCATACTCTTTTCGTCTTGGCCACGCTTGAGGGCCTCTAAGTTTGCAAATCGCTGTGCGGCTGAAGACTGAGGATTGTTAGGCTACTCTATAATAGAAGAAAGCTATCAACTGAAAAATTGCTACACATACCCTGCGGCGACCGTCTGGTGAGGAAGCAGAGCCGATTGACGACTCTGATGACCGTCGGTCTGCTTCTTGCTTTGGACCTTCTGGCATAGCTGGTGTTGTGTTGTCACCAAAAACCTTGTGGTTTTGGGAAGAATACTTCTGCTGGAATGGGGAAGGCATTGTGGATGGTATGTAGGGTAAATTGATATGATGCTGTAGAATGGCTTGAGTGTGAAGGACGCGTTGTTGATGATTTGGTATGCACTTTACAGGAAACTGGCCTTCTTCATATGCTTCTCCTCAGCGTCTTGCTCATAGCATGCGATCGCATGTGGCATGACCATTACGCAGACGATATCTGATCGTACCAATCAGCTAGGGACTGAGATTCCCCCGCATTGTGAACCTGCGGGTTGGACCCTTCAAGCCAGTAGCAATGACGTGACAGGGTAAGTGCTCAACGCCAGCTCGAGTTTATTATTGCTGATCAAAGCTAACACCCGCCTGCAGCGAATGAGATGATGATGATTCATCATGTACTATACGCCTCGAGGATCGGAAATACAAGCTGCCAACAGTACGTCTAGAGGCATGTGACATCGAACCACATCAAGACATCTGGTCTAGAAGATAGGCTGAACGATTCCAGAACACGAAGCGCTGCCCCTGGATCAATTGTGAATCCGATCGCGCTAACTATTGAAGGCAGACCGCGTAGGCGCGGAAGGGCCGATCTCTAGTAGTTGCGTCTGACCCTTCAGGCTCCAGGTTTGGGGTAGAACGGGTTCAATGACGACGTTGGTGACGGTGCGTTTGAGCTATAGGGGCTGCGTGCGTGATCGCGACATAGTCGGTGTGGCATAAAGTGGAAAGCTGAACTCCCGATGGAGTGTAAGGGTGGTACGCCAGAAGACACTACAGGCACTGATATGAATTGCTTTTTTTGTGAGATTAACCTTGAACGCAACGGCAGAATATCTTCGAGTGCCTCGATGCTCGTTGTGTCGCGTTGCACTGGAGAGCCCTGTATACCGATTTCAGCGTGTCAAAGGGTCGCGGGATAGAGAGGGGAATGGGAAATTCCGTTGTTCGTGGTCGGAGGCTGGATGATGACGTCGACGCTGACTAAGGCGACGAGCTGCCCCTTTCGTTAAGCGAGGCCGAGTATGAATCCTTTTTTTTTCGCGCTCGCAGTGCAGACCGACTCTTCATCAACATTTCACCTTCGCCCCTCCGATGCCGCTGCTCCATCCCGAGCTCGGCACAATTTCTGCCATCGAAACTCGAAATAACTGAATACGAGAACGTGCCGTTCTTTAAAGTTTGAAGCTCCTTGTTGTCGGGCAGCAAGCTGTTTCTCGATGAAAAGATAGGCAGGTACGGATGAAGATCTCTCGGCCACTGAGAAGACGGGCCGATGAGTGAAAATCCTGTCGCATCTCAGCCCATATGTCGCAGCGCATCCTCGCTCCTCAATGCAACGCCAGCATTCATGGCGCAAATACAATACACGCCGTCTGAGGCAGTGCTTCGACGTCCGCGTTGATTGCTCCAAATGGACTCACCACCGTAGATTCTCATTGCTGCGGTTCAGCGGAGAAGTGAACATTGACCAAAGGTACGTGAAGCACTATTCGCTCCCGCACCCCCCTCTCCTGATGATACCACAATTTTCAAAGCATAGTTCATCTTAGTCCATTGGACAATGAGGAACGAAACAGCATTGTCTTTCGCTCCTATCTGATTTCAAACCACTGCATTTGCATTGCATCTCTCTCGGCCGTTTGAGCATCTTCTGACTTCGAATAGACTTTTCCATACCTCGCACCCACTGTGGGCGTTGCGCTACAAGGCAAGGTCAGGGTCTCTAAAAAGTGCATTGTCGTAATATGGCAATGCCAAATACTGTACCTCATTACACAAAAACAGCCGCCGACGACGTTTGTGACAGGCTGCACCCCTAACTCGGTTCTCCAGGAAAACCCGTGTTACAGTGAGAGATACGTTCAAGTGCCACTACGAGCTGTTGTGAAGCGCCGTTACATGTAGCCCTCCCGCCATCTTTGCGCCCACACGAAAATGCCCTGATTCTTTGGATATGAACAACATGCCATTGCGAGAGTGCATGCCGGGTGTCACAGGGCAAGCCGGCGGGAGGGGCGACGCAACCGTTGTCCCGTAGCCCGTGCGAGTTGTATGAAGCAAAGTTTATTCAATATTGCGCGTTCGCTCCCTCCGTTGTCCGCATGCCGCGCAATCCTGAGCGTCGACAAGGCTGCACACAAATTGATTTGAGAGCATAAGCCGCGGCAATCTTTTGTTTCCGTGTTGATCGCGGGACTAGACGAAAGCACATGATTCTCGTGCGCCGTCGGCTGAACAGTCGCTGATTTTGCAGGTTTGGCGGCGCTGTCGAGCCGCCATCCGGCCTCACGGTTGGTGGTTGGCAGCGTTGATCGCTGCCCCTTGGCTAAACCCCTGGCAGCTATTCAGTTTAGAAGCCCACAAATCCTTCCGTGAGCGACAGGAAGCATCTCGCCGACGACGCGGACTGCTGGCCTTGCACACTCGTTCAGCGAGGGGTAGGCTACCTCGAGAACCGAGCGCCCTCTCTGTGACGTTAGCGCTGCGTGCGAAGTGATAAGAAGTTGAGCCGTCCCAACCCAGTCGCCAGACCACGAAATTTAACCCATTGGCTTTGGAACCGCCGAAGGGCCGCAACAGGTTTTTTACTCGCGGACTGCTATTGTGGGGCCCTCTGCTATGCGTTGGCACTCGGACTAAGCCACCAACCGGTCAGCACTTGTGTCCGCGCCGCACAATTTCGTCCCCCTCGTTTCCTCCCTTCTTCTTCCACACCACACAAGTACCAACACACGACGACCATAGTTCTCGCACTCAACCATCCTCCAGCCACTTTTCTAGCACAATTTGCTTGAAAACCACATCAAAGTCGACAATTACAGAAGAGCCCTTGCTCAGGATGACAATTCGGAGCCCAAACGGAGCCCTATCCAGGTACTTACTGCCCAATGGTTTTCCCCTACTACTCTTTTGCTTTCTCTTTGCGCGTTCTCTCAGCTTTGACTACGACATCCTGTGTTGCTAGAATCCTGTATTTCTTTCTTACAATTGTTTTCGTTTTTTTGTTGTCGCCATTACAGCCCACAATGGATGCCCAAAGGATGCCACAGGATACGCTCCACAGGATTTACCGCCCCGGTAATGGACAGTTTCAAGGCCATTTTTCTTCAGTTTCCCACACCTGGAATCTCTTTTGGACAAGCTCCCTTGGAATTCGACAGGCGTAGCACACTGCCCTCGCAGTGTTAGTAGATGCGACAATCACGAGGCCTCGATGCCCCCGAGTTCAGAGCTAAGATGCAAAGCTCTCGAAACGGCGGTGAACAGACGAGTGGATCCTCGCTAGTCACATGCGCAACATCGCATTCGATCGAACATCATCTGCAACCACAGATGCAGCCCTGCATCTCCGTGAGGACAACGTAGGCAACCTTCGGCAATGTCGTTCAACTATGTTATTGTTCGACTGCGCTTAGCGACGCACGACTAGTAGTATGCCATTACACAATCCACCCATAAGGATTCCACCTCAATCAGGACTTGAAGGAGCAGCCAATGGAAACCTCACCAACTTTGCACAGCCACATGGATCATCATTCCCTGGACCATCATGGACCCTTCCTGGGAGCTAACCAATGCCCGCCAGGGCTACGGAGCTGATTTGGAGTTTGGACGGTCATGAAGTACGTACTGTAGGCTGAAGATTGCCTATCCTCACCGACCCCTTGAGCCGAAACTAACTTGAGTGTGATTCAAGGAGCACAAGATGTTCTGGATGCTTTTTCCCTGTGTTCTCCTGGTCCTGGCCTTATCCTGGATGTTCTTATACTGATGCCTGGATTACCACCAACTTGCCCTGAGGAAATGTCCGAAATCGACCATTATTCCGACACCTTTGGTTTCAACCCTTCACTCTAGGGACTTCCCAACCCTGTCTCTTCGCCAACAACTCCAACACTACTGGCTCCCAGGTGCGTGCCGCTGAATGCTGACCCTTCTTTGACTCTGCTAACTGATTGACGTGCAGGTCCTCGTATTCGGGTTTACTAACATGGCGTTTTCTTTTGTCACCTTTTCTTTCCACAATTAGGTTTGACGCGTATGTTTTGGTACTGACTCTCATGTCTAGCGAATCGTTCTTCGACTCACCGCCGGAGCCTGCTTTCTACATCTCAAACATCACTGAGTGGCGAAAAGAGATCCCAACACCCGTTGTTTCCGTAGAGGACTTTTCTTTTTCTTCAGAGTTCCAGGACATGCACACATCAGAGTTCTTCGAACTAAAGGATACTGCTTCTGAGTGCAGCATGGACAGCGCATATCAGAGCCAGAGCAGCGCCAGCCGGCGCGGAGCCAGGAAGCCAGAAGTACACCGCCAGGACAGTCAGAGCCGGATGAGTTCTCAATTTGTCGGCAGCGACATCTACTCGCCAACCATGAGCTCCGACAACTACAGCGCTTTCCCAGAGACCCTGGACATGAGCCACATGCACCAATCCGCCACATCAGGACCATGGGAAGCCAGTGATGGACTGCCCTCGTATGCTAACTACTCAACTGCTCAGGACTACTCCCAGTACTCGACAGCAAACATGACACGCTTCACTCCCTCCACCATCAATGACTCGCCGCGATGGGGCACCGAACAGAGCTTCCAAGACAACACGTTCAACTTCACATCTTGGCCAGCCAACAACACGAGCGACGCGATGTTCTCTTCTCAGCGAACGTGGCCCAACCCCACCTTCGGCCCCATCGAGCGTCCTGCTACAGTCCGCAACTCATCGTCATACACTGCTCAAGATGAGTCACGGCGAGCATCTGCACAAGACACCAGCTTTGGTGCTTTTGTTGGAACTCCCACCAGCACCACCAGCGCTCACTTCCCTCAAGGGTTGGACTTTGAGCAATCACGCCTTCAAGGCTCTCGCAACGACAACGAGGACTCCAAGACTGCATCTGCACCGCAGTCCCTTGACGGCAATGAAGACACGTTATCTCAGTCTGAGAACGCGGAGACCAAGCTTGAAGAAGAGCGCACCAAGGTCGCCCGTAGCCACCCGCTTTACCAACAAAGCCCAGACAAGGATGGCAAATACCACTGCCCCGAGGAGGGCAAGGCAGGCTGCAGTCACAAGCCCACAGCTCTCAAGTGCAACTATGAGTAAGTTCACCCGCCTTACGTTTACTCGGATGTCATCTGATCTCAATGCCAGCAAATATGTCGACTCTCACTTGAAGCCTTTCCGCTGCAACAAGAAGACTTGTGTCGGTGTTCAGTTCTCTTCTACTGCATGCCTTCTCCGTCACGAGCGGGAAGCTCACGGTATGCATGGGCACGGCGCCAGGCCACACCTGTGCCACTTCAGGGACTGCGAGCGAGCTATGCCTGGTCACGGCTTCCCTCGTCGCTACAACCTCTTCGACCATATGAAGCGTGTGCACCAGTACGATGGCCCCACGACGGAGCCGTCTTCTGTGCAAGGCCAGGCTCCTCGCAAGTCTGCCTCCCGCAAGCGCAAGGCTTCAGCGGAAGAGAGCACGGAGAAGCGTGTCAAGGTGATCAAGCTTACTGCTGAGCAACAGCGCCAGCAGCGTCGCGATGCTCTCTCCAAGGACTTCCTGACGAAGAAGCAACACATCATCGACATCTTGACCAACCTCACCACGCCAAGTGATCTTGGTGACGACATTCAACTGACCAAGGAGGTCGTCGGACTTCACGACATCTGCACTCAGTACAGAGATGTCTTCGGGGGCTGAATGAAGTACGTGTCAGGTGGACTCTGTCTGCTGTGACGTGCCCAAGCAGGTTTGTCAACACAGCCGGATTTTTACCCTTGTTTTTCTCAACATACATACATCGCGTTTGCTTTTCTGCGTTCTCCGAACCCGGATGGAATTCCCGCGTGCCTAGCGGATGAAGGACCATGACTTGCCAGAAGTCTCGGATGGACTGCCTATTTTCCTGGATGGATATACCTCTGGATACAAGCCAAGGATACATACCCAAGGACATGTCCCAGCCGTGGACTAGGATGCCGAAGGATCGCTGGTCTGCCCTTGCGGCGACAGCAAACCCCATTGAGGGTCAGATGGACTGTTGTCCTACTCATAGCAAGATGGTTGGCATGAGTTTGGTTGATGTATCAGATTGATCTATTGTTAACGGAGGAGAGAATCATCTCAATTGTATTTCTTTGTCTGGTGTTTAGGATAAGAGGAAGACCACAGTCGAAAGGTCAGTCTTGTATAGACACCATTGCCCGCTAGGCGGAAGTTGGTCGTCACGGTAGTTTTTGCTTGTACATAGTGTTATTGTCAGTATCTTTATCCTCTAACGCGTGCGCCTTAATTATATATTGTGATGAAGCTTAAAATGCTGTATCAGTAACCGTTCCATGCGACGCATCACGCTGGAATCTCCATCTCGTCGGGCCTTCCTTCCTAGCACCGGTAGATAGGAGCAAGCGTATATCGCCCACACAGTCCACCCATTCTTCCCCACTCAACAACATGTGTACAATTCCGTACGCAATAAGATATATAAATGCCCCCTCCTGTATGCGCACGCCATAACAACTAACCTACAAGATTACGCAAGTCGGCAACATCTTCCCAAACTCTCCGATCGCAACATCTCGGCGTAATCCCCCAAATCCCCCGATCTCACCCATATCCAGCGGTTGCGGCCACAAACCAAACCCACGCATCCTACGTCATCGACACCCCACTCAGCCAACCTATCTCTCCCCTTCTATTCGCCCGGCACATTCATCCCAACCTCGGATCAAGACCAACAGAGGACCTCCGAGAACAGCGAGGGCCCTTGCTCGTAAAGCCCCTTCGTCGTCCCTGTTGTTGCGCGCGCACGCCCTGGGCCGTTCGCATCTTTGTAAGCCGTCCCGGTCCGGAAGCTTTCTGCATTTTGCATCCGGTGTCTAGGCCATAACGCTTACGCTGCCACATCAAGCTTTGTGCCTGTGTTGCCGTGGGTAGCGGGATAAATGGCGAAGATGATGGTGTTGGGTAGAAACTCCGGTGTATCACATGTTGTGAGTGGTGGAGGGGCTAGGGGCACAGCCCCGCAGCGGGTGACGAGGGCGAGAGCTGGTATGGTGCGAGGAGGCGACTTAAAGCTTAGGGCCTCCTTTACCACCACTACTGTTCCTGCGGCCTCTGCTTATTGTTATCACACCACTGGAAATATTGCTTCGACTCTACAATTGTATCCTCGTCGCGCCGGACTTTTTGAACCGACTCGCATACCGGTACAGGCCGTTTTTCAGTACAGGGCTTTGGAAAGAAGAGCGTTTAGCTTTAGCACGTCTAAGACACCAGCCATGGCTTCAGCAACAAGCTTTTACGATTTTAAGCCAAAGGATAGTACGTATTTCTCCTCTGCCCCATCTCCTTTCTCTCTCTCTCTCTCTTTCTCTCTCTCTCGCACACACATCAAACTAACATTTCACCCCAGAGAAAGGCTCCGCCTACGACCTCTCCAAGCTCAACGGCAAGGTCGTCCTCGTCGTCAACACGGCCTCAAAATGCGGCTTCACACCACAATTCGAGGGCCTCGAGAAGCTCTACAAAGAAGTCAAAGCCGCACACCCTAACGACTTTGAAATCCTAGGTTTCCCCTGCAACCAATTCGGTGGCCAGGACCCGGGTTCCAACGAGGAGATTCAAGAGTTTTGCCAACTAAACTATGGCGTTAGCTTTCCGGTGCTAGGCAAGATTGATGTATGTTTTTCCCCCGGTCTGATTTCTCCCCTTGGCGGGGGAGGTTTCCTTGGATGGATATTGGAAAAAAAAAGATGACTAACAGAGAAATGGTCATATAGGTGAACGGTTCAACCGCAGACCCTGCATTCGAATGGCTCAAGAACGAGAAGCCCGGCCTCATGGGGCTGAAGCGTGTAAAGTGGAACTTTGAAAAGTTCTTGGTTGGCCGGGATGGCAAGGTCAAGGGCAGGTGGGCAAGCACAAAGAAGCCCGAGGATCTCAAGGCGGAGATTGAGAAGGAGTTGAACAACAAGTAAAGACTGGATAAAGGAGAGGTATACGATCATGTAGAGGAGAGGATAGATGAGAGAAAAGAAGGGAATAACAATGATGGAGAGGGAGAATATATATTTGATACCACAGAGAATGGATTGTGTGCAATTTTCTTTTGCTTTCAAACGTTGATCTGGTTGTCTCTAATGAAGCTGTACAAAACTAGTTTTCTACAAGATAGATACACACATGTCCCCTTCCTAGTCAAAAGGCACTCTCCTCAACCCCCTCCCACCCCCCTTCCTCGCCTCTCCCTCGGCCCCAACAGCAGCAGGAACCCTGATGCCACAGCAATCCCCCCAACCCGCACTCGCATGCACATGTCTCTTCCCCGCCTCATCGTCAAACACATTCACCTCGCCGCCCTCGACCTCCTCACCCTCCTTGTCCACGCCCGCCGCCTCCTCCTCGGTGCTCATGCCCTCGACGGCCGGCACCAAGCTGCCAAACAAGAAATGCTGCATAACGGGCAACTTTTCCAAAATCTCCTTTCTAAACATTTTGCGCATACCGGCCTCAATCTTGGCCCAGTTCTTTGCCGCGCTGATATCGTCCAGCATGGGGGAATGCCAGCGCAGACCCTCGACATTCTTGACACTGTTGACAAAAGCGATTTGATCGAGGTACAAGTAGTCTTTCCCCTCTTCCTCGAGGACAAGGGCGTTGTGTATGCTCTTGGGGGTTATGTAGGAATGGCCGAGGAGCTGGGCGGCGCCGAAGAGGAACGGCAGAAACTGGTAGTCGTCGAGGCCCCAGACGCCGTGCGAGCCGGCGGGTTCGAGATAATATGTTTCCTGCACGCGGCGCATGAGGCGCAGGTAGGCGGGCAGCACGACGAGGCCGAGGGCGGGGAACGTCGAGGCTGGCAGCATGTCCAGCCGGTTTAGACACAGTAGCCACAGGAAGAAATTAAGTTCGTGGCCGGACCCGTAGTCTATCCGCTGCTTGTTACCGAGGGAGTGGTAGAGGTATGTCGATACTTCTTGGACTTGTGGCCCGTCATGCAACCCCAGTTGGGAATGCCAGGATGGCAGCGCTGTCTCGATCGTGTCGAGGAAGGTACGAAAGACGGGGTTGCCGAACCGCGAGCCGGTGTCTTCGGGTGGGCATTGCGAGAGTAGGCGCTCGGCGTCGCCTAGGATTGATACGATGGCTGTGACGGTCGGCGTTGTCTCATCGGCGCGGACACTCGAGATACTGCGCCCGCGCACAGAGTCTGCGATGCCGTAGATGAAGGCTTCGACGAGCGTGCATGTGTCGCTGCTGAGGAACAATTTGTGGTCTTCCGGGCTGAGGATCCGTCGCGACGGGACCATGTAAGTGTGGTTCTGAAGGTTTGGCGGCGCGGGTAGAGGAGGCGTCGGCGGGGGAGGGGCGGATGCCGGGTCTCGCGATGTGGGGGCTCGTTTGCGGGGGGTGAGCTTGGGAAGTTTGGCGCCGAGGGAGGACGCGAGCGGTGGTATTGAGTCTGCTTGTGTCATTGTGGTTGGGTTGAGGCGGTATGTTGTAGGTTGTAGGTTGGCGATTGTTGGAGAAGTGTGGAGTGCGTTTGGTGTTCTGGGATGCTGGAACGTTGGAATGGACCGTGAACCTGCTCACACCACTTGGGAATGGTAACAAACGGGGTTTCTTGGTACGGTAGTATTCTTGCTGTAGACACTTTTGGGGCATTAATAGTGCGGCTGGCTAACCGATCGGACTGAGGCGCATTACGCCTGTCGCGTTAACACTTTACGACAACTCATGTAGGTTTATTCCAACTTGCTAAATACCCTAAGAAGCAAAACATCCACAATGGGGAATTTCCATCATCATAGTCGGCAGCTCCAGACCAACATATACACTCGAAACAAAAACGCCGTCTAGTGTGCGTATCGCACACACTCAAATGCCCGACAAGTCTAACCGCCACCGCCCCAGAGGAACTCAGTCCCCCACATTCCCTCGTTATCCTCAAACATATGCAACCTGTAGGTATATTCATGTAACCGCACACAATGAATCGAAAAAAAGAACAAAACTTGCGTTGCCATCGCATCCAAGAAAACCTCTCTAAGAATCTTTAACCGGATATAAACCCCCTTCGCTAGTCATCAGTCTCACTAGGCGCCTCTTCCAGCTTATGTCTCCTCTCCTCATCCATCTCCTTATAACTGGCCCACGACAACAAACTAAACGCGCCAATAATGAGCAAGCCACCCACAATGGCAGCAGGTGTAAGTGGAGAATTCAGCGGTGGAGGAAGTAATTGATCGACAATAGCTACAATGAAGATGGTGAGGAGTGCGGCGACGGAGGAAAGGACGGGCGAGGTGAGGGAGATAAGAGCGAGGAAAGCGCCAGAAAAAGCTGTTTCTCAAAGTCAGCATCATCATCATCATATATATAGATAGGAGGGAAAGAATGAAGAGGACAAGGGGAGCCATACTAGCATTCGCCAAGACGGAAATAGCCATCATCCACGCCTGTTCACCTTTTGGCAATTCAAAAATCTCCCAACCCATCCAGTGCAAGAAGGGAATCGGAAGCCACAAGACAGAAAGCGTAAAGCAACCAATCAGACTGCCAAAGAGATTGGCGAAGATGACGCCCTTGTTGGGAGAGGCACCTTCAGGTGGACAGGCAAAGCGCTTGTACAGGACCTCGTAGAGTCCATACAGTACACTCCCAATGCCGATGATTAGGTTGCCAAACGCGCGATTCTCGGCTTCCTGCGAAGGCGGTGCTTTATCGCCGCCGGCGCCGCCTCCAGACTTGGAGCCGTGCTTGGCGGGGGACGTGTCGCCGTATGCAACGACGAAGACACCAGCAATGGCAACGGCTACGGCGATGATCTTGCTTGTGCGGACTTTTTCGTGGAGTATGGGGATGCTGAATGCGTAGGCGAAGAAGGCGGAGCAGTTGTAAATGGCCGTGAGATCACTGGCTGTGGTTTGGTTGACGGCCACGTACCAACTGCCTCCGGCCAGTGTAAGGGCGCATGTGATGAAGCACGTCATCTTGACCATGTATTGTACGGGCGAGACTAGGGACTGGCGCGGTGTGGGATGCAGGCTCTGGTGTTGGACCATGAGGGCGGTTTGGCGGAGAAGCTGGACGTGGCGCCGCCAGAAGGTCGCCCATGGCTCGTTCCAATGCTGCAGGCGCAGCATGAAGAGGGTTGTCGGCCACAACACTACCCAGGAGCCGTGTGTCATGTAGAGCATGCAGTATGGCTTCTCCCACTTCAACTGGTGCTGAATGTACACCGCCGTCTCCGTCTGGACTGTGAAGCTCACCAGGCTCAGCGCTAGCAGCAGCGCGGCGTATGTATATCTCTTTTTCGTGTCGAGTTTTGCTTGTGTCTCTGGGTCGCGCTCGTGGAAAGTGTGTGTACTCCGTACCATTCCGTCGTCGACGGTGTCGTCCTCGGTCTTGCGCCCGAGCAGCGGCGCATTGGCGCGGCCATCTCTGTGGTAGTCTATCGACGGTCGGAGATCAGAGGGCATGGCTGCGTCGTGTTCATCCCAATCGTCGAAACCGAGGTCTGAATTGGTTGGGCTGTCCGGCTCTCTGAGCGCTGATGCTTTGCCGTTTGGTTTGCGGTGCTGGCGTGACGACGAGCGAGTTCGCGAGACTTGTCTGGAGCTGGATCCGGAGGCGAGGACGGGCGAGCTGCTTCTATTTCTATTTCGATTCTCGAGGCTGAAGTCGTCGGAGAGGGAGTGGGCAAGCGTACGAGGATGCGGCTGCGGCTTCTTCCTCAGCGGAATGGACTCAGGCATAAGGTGGTCTTGGTACAAGCGAGTGACAGGCCGGGTGGGGCGAATGGCGTAGTCCGAATGGCGCAGCGGCACTTGGGTGTCTTAGTCGATGTCGAATTGAGTTGGACTGCTGATATCTGGCTTCTGTGTTGGATCCTGCTCGTACCCGTACAATGGCAGCGGCCAAGCCCCTGCATTGCCGTCAGCTCCGCAGGGTCCAATCGCGGCCAACCTCACCTCCGTACTACGCGGCTTCCGCCCACATCTCATCTCCCGCCCAAACCCACGCCGCGACCAACATCCAAGCTCTTGACAAACTCTGAAACTCTTCACGCCTTTTCCATCTTTCAGACCCTCAACTCGGCCATGTCCACCGCCCTGCAGACGTGCCCAACCACCCACATGTCCCCGTAGCTCGACGGCACACACCTGTCGAATCACGTCATCCTTAGTCCCATGCGTGATCGAATCACGGTTCCTCTACACGCGTTGACTGCGTGGGGTTAACAGCTTCAGATGACCGCCTACCTGCCAGTTGCATGCATGTACGGGTGACGTGCAGAAGCCGAGTGTGTGTCGTCACCGACGCCTTTGCATGCATCGTTATCGCAAATGGGCACGTGAAGGCGCCAAGTGTATTTGGTACACGCGGCAGCCTTGCGGTGATGAATCTTGGGCGTGCCAGGCCGCTAGTTAGTCAACAGTCGTACGATTATAACGAGAAAACAAACTGCGGCGCCAGCACAGTTCGGCATCAACTGTACTATTCATGCCAGGCACACTGCTTGGATAATCGCGTGAATACGTTATGAGGCGGTAGATGGCTACGATCCTGGTCATAAAATGTCTCGTTACCCTACCCTCCTCCTTGCCCCATTTCAAACTCCAACCATGGAAGCCGCGGGGAATCGATAAAGCCAAAAGATAACTCAACAAATTTCTGCCACATTACAGTGGACTCGCATCCAAGCCCTCGGCCCGCTCCTGCGTCTCCGCCTCTTCAAGTTCCTGCAGGATCTCGGGCAACATGGACTCGACGTCTTCTTCCCGCTCACCCAGTGCTTTCGCAATCAGCTTCTTATACGTGCCCTGCTTTTCGCTCATGCCTGCTACGCTCAAGTTGCCCACTACTTCCCTGACAAGTTCTCTCCGCTCAAGCTGTGCTCGGTGTAGCAGTAATGCAATCTTCATCTTTTCCGTGGCATCGACGGGTGACGTATCGCTATTTTGCTGAGGCATGCTACTGCATAACCGTCGAAGCTCGGCCTTTTGTTCAATTTCAAGGAGGGATTCTGCTTCCTCTACCAGTAGTCGCAGCTCTTGTTCTTGTTGCCGGTCGGCTTCCTCGTCGTTGAGGTCAATGTGCAGTCCAATGGCCATGCCCTGCAGCTCAGCCACCTGTTTTCGTACCGCTTCGAGTTCGGCTTGTCTGCGCTTGACCACACGTTCTGCGTCAAACGCCTCCGCTTCCTTCTCCTGAAGTTCGGCTTCATACGCTGCCGCTAGTTCTTCGCACTTCTCCAGCAGTGTTGGCGCTACTTTGGTCATGAGATGTGAAGCTGTCTGTGAGCGATACTGCACCGGTTCACGAACAGTCATGCTAGGAAAGGGCACTGGCATCAATGGTCCACCATCTAGATGTGGGACGTGTCCATTCAGGCCATGGTCGGGTGGCGGTGCAAAGGGCGACGAGGAAGCTTGTCGTGTTCGGCCGTGCATTCGCCGTCTTTGATTGAGCTCTCGAATGAGGTCGTCTGCTGTCTCCCCCTTCTTATTGGGTATATCCACCACCACATTACGGCCCAGCAGACTTCGCACGCACTTTCTTGCCCCGTTTCGTGCAGCAATCATAATGGCTGTATCACCGTTTTGATCAGCAGCATTCAGCAACCGTGTGACTTCTTCCGGTATCCACGTCTCTGAGAGCTTGTTGATGATGCAGTCGAGATACCATCTCGCACATACATACTTGTTCGAACTGCTGGTTGTCGCTGCGATGTGGTGGAAGACTGTACTACCAAACCAATCTGTTCGGTGGACCGTCTGTTGGAAGATCTTCACCATGCTCGGCATTGTCTCCTTGTCAAAATTGTTTGTGAACATGACGGCGCGCATCAGGGGAGTCTCAAGGTTATTGGACAGACAGTCAATGCGCGCGCCTCGGTTTATCAACTCTTTCACTACCCCCACATCACCCATTGCCGCTGCCCAATGCATGGCAGCATGTCCTTTTTCGTCGATTGGCCGGTCCAGGTTTATGCTTGTCGGTGGTTCCGGCCACGAGACGGCTTCTTCGTGATCCAACAGCATGAAATAGTCTAGTAGTCGATCCGCCCATATCTGGTGTTGCTGGTCCAGAAGAGACATCTGATCTGCCCTCTTGCGCTTCCTATTACCGCCAGTCGAGTACTGAGACACATCCAGCAAGTCGGCATCCCCCAGCATAGACTCTGAAATCACAGTCTCGTTATCCGGCGTCTCCTCGCGGTAGATTTGTGACCTAATCTGGGATGCTTCGTAGGTTTCTTCGCTAATCTGCGATTGTTGCGACTGGGCCTGTGTGGCGGCGAACGCTGCTAGTATCAAATCAGCCCTAATCTCTCTCTCTCTCTCACTTGCGCAAGAATGGACACAGCATGTATTCTAGCGAGTAGGCAGCTTTACCATTCCGTGCCGCGGCTGCTGCTGCGGCAGTTTGCCTTGGAGGCTTCATGCGATTCGAGGCCGCCGTTGCATGCTTGGGCGCAGGCGGCGGACTCCTGTCGCCAGGTATGTAGTCGAAAATGGCGCGCATCTTGTCCAGCACACCGTTGCGCTCCGCAAGATGCCGCCCCTCCTCCAGCGGGATCCAAGTGCCCTGGTATTTGCCATAGCCACCCTGAACCTTTTCGTGCACACCCTTTTGCACCTCGCGCTCGAGGATTCGGGTTCGGGCGGGCTTGTCATAGTCGGCTACTTTGAGGATGTGCGTTGCATTGATCCAATCATCAGCCCGCCGGCGCATGACATGGTTGCCGTTGACATTGCACTCATACACAGGAACCTAGGTAATGTGAGTAAAAGCAGTCGGCAGCAGATATTTGCAGCAGTGCAGCTGGCGGTGAGGATAATGCCATGGATGCAAGCTGTCGCACACGAAGGGATTGCTACACACATTACTATATGTTGCCGAGTAGATTTTGCCATCGGGCGCCGGGGGCATTTTCACCATTCGATGAGCAAGAGAGGGGATGTCCTGGGGGCGTGTCAAGTGATTTCGTGAAGGCGTGTCTGCATTTCGCGTCAGATCTGGGGAAGTCGCGTTGACCAAGGCCGCGTTCGCGCCTGCCCTGCCAAGCCGTCGGGGTCGGCAGGTGCCAGCTTCCCATGCCGACCGCAGTTGCAGCTGAGCGCTCAGCAAGCCCGGCCGCAAACGACACAACGCCCACCAGCTCTCCCCGCGCGCCATTGCAGACAAACAACTCCCCTGGCAGCCATTATGACCATCACCGACACAATCAAGCATGCCGTCGGCCTTGACGGCGAGCCCAGAAGTGAGCCCTGCCACATATCAAGACGCAATTGGTGAAGCAGCAATCGAGACTGACAACGACAACCCCACAGAGGCTACCCGCGAGGAGATGAGCGCTGCCAAACTACCCCTAGCCTACCGAGACGGATGCGCACATCTTCTTATCCCCCTGAACCGGTGTCGGGTTGACGAGTACTACCTTCCGTGGAAGTGTGAGGTGCGCAGAAACCTGATTTGTTATAAACAGTTGCCAAAGACCGACCAGCCAACCGGCTGACTGACTGTGTGGCCAGAACGAGCGACATTCGTATGAAAAGTGCCAATACGACGAGTTCAAGGAGCGCGTGAAGAAGATGGACGAGCTGAGGGCGGCCAAGAACGGGCAGCGCAGTAACTAGAGGGGCATTATGCGGCAACGACCACATTACGCATTGAATTTCACTAGCGGTGCATATGCTGTTCTGCGTGTATATATTGAAGCAGCAGCAGACTCTCAATTGCACACACACACACAAGGCATTCGAGGCCTAGCAACATAGTAAAGTGCACTCTACATCAACTTTCCGCATTCGTACAGAGCTATATGTAGCCGACCTCTCACAATCTTGCCCGTTTTTCCTCTAGTGCAGCCATGTCCCTCAATTCTCTCCTCAGAATCTTGCCCGTAGGGTTCTTCGGAATGGCATCGACAAAGCGCACACCACCTTGTAACCGCTTATGTCTAGACACGCGCTCCGCAAGCCAACTCTGGATCTTCTCTGCAGTCGCTGATGTTTTCTTATCCGCTGTTCGAGGCACAACGTATGCTCTTGGCAGCTCCGTACCGTTACTTGAATCAGTCAGTACGTCCTCTCTTGACGAGACGAGGGCACTTACACAGCAATACCGATAACAGCCACATCCTGTACATCCGGATGATCCAGCAACAGCGCCTCCAACTCAGCAGGTGCAACCTGTAGTCCGTTGACCTTGATCAACTCCTTCTTCCTGTCCACAATGAACAGATAGTTATCCGCATCCACATACGCTACATCGCCCGTCTTCAACCACCCATCCTCAGTCAGCGTCTCCTTTGTCGCGGCCGGCTTGTTCCAATACCCCTTCATGATATTTGGGCCACGAATCCAGATTTCTCCTCTCTCGCCTTGCGGCGCTTCAACTTGGCCATCATCATCCAACACGATTTTCACTTCACAGTTTGCCAGTACCTCGCCGACCGAGGCATTGGTAGACCGGCAGTTTGGATCCCAAAGCGTCCCCGTACAGGTAACTTCCGTCATGCCCCAGCCCTGCTTCAAGTTGATTTTGCCACTAGGCCAGAGCTGTTCAAACTCGACAATAATTTCGCGGCCCAGCGGGGCAGCGCCACAACCCACATTTTCCAAGCTGCTCAAATCATACTTTCTCGTCACTGGATGCTTGGCCATGCCCACGACAATGGGCGGGACCAAGGCGAGATCTGTGATGCGGAACCTCTGCACGCATTCCAGCATCTGGACTAGATCGAATTTCGGCAGCATATAGACTGGTATACGTTGCTTTGGAGAGCTAATGGCAAAGACAGTTTGCGCGTAGGCGTGGTACATGGGGAGGAGACACAGGTTTCTCGCCCGCGTCAGGCTTTCCTTGTAGTCTTCTTGCATGGATTTTAGGTGCAGTGTTTGCACGCAGTTTGCAATGTGGTTCTTGTGCGTTATCATGACGCCTTTTGCCATGCCCGTGGTGCCGGACGAGTAGTTGAGTACGACGACGCGATCGAGTTCCTCTTTGGTCTTCAGTTCTGGCCATGCGTACGCCGCGCCGCGTTCTGGGCTGTCGAGCAGCTCCGTCCAATGCCGGATGAGTCCCAACTCGGTGCTGCATTCTACTTTTCGGCCTTCAAACGTGGCGACGCCGTCGTCAAAGACGAAGATTTGCGCAGCTGTCAAGCCGGCTTCTTTGGCCGCTGCGATACCAGTGTCCAAAGCGTTCTCTGCACAGAGCAGATACCGCGCGCCACTGTCCTTGAGCTGGTACGCCAACTCCCGCGCAACGTAATTTGGATTTGCGCCAGTAAAAATACCTTCGGCCATGATGATGCCCATGAGCACGCTTGGGAAGAAGACGGTGTTACCCGAGAACAAGAGTACACGCTCTCCCGGCTTTAGCCCCACGCGCCGCAGCCCGGAAGCGAAGCGTTGCGCATAGAGACGGTATTCAGGTAGTGAGATTTGATGTTTTTCTGGCTCATTGCAGGAAATATACGCAGGTTGATTTGGGAGTTGGGCAGTGGGCGATTCGAATATGTAGGTTGGGACAGAGACCTGAGGGATCGGGGTTGAGAAGCGCGCTTTGATCACCATGATGGCGGTCTGGTCAGCGTTGTATTGGGAGTGTGTGGGAGAGAAAGGTGAATCAAGCGGTAGCAGTGGCACCGTTTGGCATGAGCGAATTTCGTGTCGTAAAATATATTGAAACTGGTATTGCTCCGTAGTGTTTGGTCCGCAGTTTCATGTAGCTTGCACTAGGAAGTCAACCTTTTGAAGCTGAGATGGGTGCTTTAGACTTTGATTTCCCTATCGACCCCGCAGCCCAGCCGAAGATGACCAAGCTCCCGAATTGCCATGCATGGTTTGCCGTGGCCAAATCGGCACATTTTGGCAAATTAAAAAACGGTTCGACAAACCGAACGGTGAAGGTGGTGGTGAGCAGAACAGGGGGCCGTGCCGAGGTAGTTACTGGGGAAGAAAGGTGTGGGTTACGCAGCGAGCGGGGAAACACCTAACTCTTCTCCGAGGTTCAGGTGGCGGATCCTCCACCCCCCCCTTCACAATTCAAAGTGGGTTTATCCTCTACAATGCAGGAAGGTCTTTGTTGTACACGGTCGAGGAAGTCGTGGCCTGGTTTCTGGATTTTGAGCATTTGAAAAAAAAAACTTAGCACCTTTTTGGTCACCTTGTCCGGTATTGGTCGGGGGCTGCGGGTTGCTTTTAGCGTTGTTGTGGTTTCGTGCACAAGTAGGTCACTTTCCAAAGGAGCAGCCAGTGTGTGTATGAGAAGAAATTGCAAAGTGCAAGGATGGAAGTTGATGGTCTTGTATAGAATAACAGAAATTGCAATGGTCTAGCGTGGGGTTGGAAAAATATGCAGAACAGCAAAGGGGCAGAATGGTAGGCGGACCCGAGTAATCCTGTGCTTTCTGCAGGTACAACCGCTCAAGCGTTCTGTAAGCATCCATACGTGATACACGCTCGGTATCTACTTGTTGCTAGGTTTTCCTTGCCCGTCCGCGGCCTGCACGGTTTGTCTGTGCCGGGAGCCTAGTAATGTCAGCTTTCATGGCGTTGCTACATCGTATTTTTTTATGCTCAAGTTGAGACCGTATAGAAACTCGAAAAAATGGTCCCCTGGTTTGCTTGGGGCGTGTTCTTGAATGTACTCAACCTCGGAGATCTCAATGGTTGCGAACGGGTTAGGAATTCCATTATTGGCCGCGGCGAAGAGACGAAGGCCGGTTGGCGCAATGATAGGCCCAGTAGTGTTTGGTGCTGTCGGTGGTGCTGATGAGCTAGCACTAGATGCCTTTCCAGACTTCGGTTTTGCTGTTCTCAACCTGGCTAAGAGAGCCTCTGCTTGTGCCATCTCGGGACCTTTGAGAGTCAGCCATATTGAGCCTCTCAAAAGAACAGGACCTCGAGAATGATATGCAGCAGAGTGTCCTTCAGTTCCGCACTTGATGCAAGGTTTGCTCAAGTAGCCATCCTTGATCGATGTCTTAATGTGGTCTGGAAGTGGTATACCTGTGCAACAACAGTACTTAGAACGATATAAATCTCTCTGATGAGAGAGATGATGGAATATGGAAGACTTGGATGCCCCGAGTTGCTGCTGGTGGTCTTCTAAAGTTCCCCCAAAAACTGTTATATAGCTTTTTGGAGTTTTCTGTATGGCCCCCCTCTTGAAATTGATTTGCGTCTCAAAAATTGATAACCTACATTTTTGATTGAACCGGTCCTGCTTGCAGTCAACGATTCCCTTGCCAGGCGTGGTTGTCGCCTCACCAAGCGGTGGACAGAGCAATGATTGTGGAGAGCAATGTGATTCCCAAATTTCCTTGGTAGTTATCAGACAAGATCATCCACAACTTAGGTAAGCCTGGACAATTCAAGTCAAGCTGTGATACCCTTTGAGGATGCACTTACAACAAGATGGTATCAATGACCATATGTTAGTCCCTCGAGCTCAGACCTAGTACTCTCTTTGATAGTATTGACAATAGATTTTATACTATCGATCGTAGAGCTCTGATCTATACAAGCTTTTCTCATGGTCACGTAAGGTCTCGTATCATAGCGTGTTCCTCCCCAAGCAAAGTGTCTTTATTGATATGGACCTAATTTAATGTCATTAGACCCTGTTTCTGGAGCGATACTTATTTACGTAGTAGCTAAAATATTTTACCTCTCTATGTGTGAGGCATTACCCTACCTTACAGATACACAGTAGATGGATGATACAACAAGTATCAAGATATCTTGCGTAAAAAAATGACAGACAAGAGAGAGCTAGATTACTCAAGGTTTTACTTTAGTTTTTCTACAAAGTACTTAGCGGCAGCATCATATAATTCGCTCGAGTCTGGGGTGTACTGTATTTACATCTCTCAATCGCCCCCTAGACCGTGCCGCAAATATCTGCTTATGTCCTCCCCTTTTGCAAAAAGATCGAGATGAAAACTCGCAGACTAAAAACCGAGGCCCAGAGTCCAGATTGCTAGTATCTCGCTCTACCCCCCCTATATGGCCACGAATGATTCCTGAGAGATACCGGCAAGTCATCCTCTACCTTCCTCCACCAAACCTCTTGCGCGGATCATAGCGCTCGAGCTCACCACGAGCGTTACGTTCAGGCCGCCGCTTAGTGACCTTGTTGTCCTCAATCTTCTTCTCAGGCGCCCGTCGCTCGACTTCCTTCTTGGCATGTCGTGGGGATCGCTCGCGTGCGTTGCGACGGGCCGACCCGCCAGACGGTAGACCCGAGGCTAGCTCACGTCTTCTGTTCTCGGCTTCGCGTGCGAGTGTATACTCATCAGCAGGCGTGCTGGAGGATGACATGACGTTCTCATGGCGTCGGAAATCCTTGTTTTTGCATCTATCAGCAGCGCGCTCCTGCTCACGACGGAGCTGTCGATCTTGCTCTTCTTCTTCTTGCCGACGACGCTCAACCTTCTGTGTCCGCTTCTTCTCTTCTATATCTAGCTTGTGACGGTTCTTCGCATTACGGGCGCGCTTGATCTCAGATTCCTCTAGCTGGCGCTTCTTTTCCAGCTGTTGAGCCTCCTCGATCTTCTGCTCTTGTCGGCGACGATCTTCAGTCTCGCGTGCTTGACGTGCCGCTTCTTCTACTTCCTTTTGAAGCTGGACGTCGCGCTCCGCTATCGCCAACTCTTCTGCAACATGGCTCTCAGTCAGAATCTCAGCAGGCGTCATACTCTGGTTCTGCTGCGCAAGAAGCGCAGACGAATAACTGGCGTCACGCGCCTTGCGCTTTGGTCCGGGCACTGGAATATCGTGCACCTCTTCAGCTGTACGCATAGATACTGGGGCACGTGACGAATGAGGCACTCGATCCACTTCGCGGGTCTGGGTGCGTCGTCGCTCTTCCGCATAAGGCTTCCTAGATGCGCCTTGGTCCCTGCTCACCGAACTATAATGGGTACTTCGGTCTTCATCGACAGGCGACCGGCTTCTATCTCTAGAAGACTGTTTAGTTCGAGAGGCGCGATGGTCGTTGCAGCTACCTTGTATAGAACTGGACTTGTCTCCCGTTGCCTCCTGGCTTGTCGTATCACCCTCGATACTAATTCGGCGGGATGCATGCAGATATCTCGACATTTCATCACACTGGTGTATGTCTTCTTGTTTGTGCTTGTTTTGCGAGCACGGTAAGTCATCCATCATGCTCGAACCTTCTGTTTTAGAACGTTTTAGTACGTCTTGCGCGCGCTCCACTCCCTCGCGTTCATGAAGCCTGCGCTTTCGAGGTCCAGTCGGTACAGATATAGAAGGCGGAGCCGCCATTGTAGGACGTGGTTCAGTCAAATCGTGTACGATAAATTGGTCCGCAAACCTCTCTTCGCCGAATACAACCATTGTGTCACCACCGTCACGGAGCTGAGCTGTAGGGCCGTGCAATCTATCGGGCTTTGTACATTTTGTTGTATCTTGTTTCACGTTCTCTTCAGGTACTAGAGTGATATAGCCGTAGTATTCGACGGATGCTGGATCGATTCCTGGTATGGATAGTCCAACTGTTGAAATATGTTGAAAAGGCGACCCTTTTTGAATAACGTTGTCTTCTTCTGGTGAGAAGTGGAGGGCAAGCGGAGGCCTGGCGTTCGAAGAAGATGCAGAGGCTTCAGTACCAGCCGATCTATTGTATGTAACCTTCTTCTCGGATTTTTTGGTCTGATTGTGTTGACGTTGATGGCATGGGAGGAGCGTAGGATTGATCTCTTTGCCGCATATGTTTGGAAGCGAGAATCCTCGAATGTTGACATTCGTCGCATTACCCTGATCATCCAAATGAATAGCAGTAGAGTACTGCTCCATATGCAAAATCTTCTCGTCCTGTGTTTCTGGCCATATATCATACCCTGCGGCTTTTGCCACGCCGAGCTGACGCCTGGCCAGAATCGCCGCTCTCACCTTGGTTCGCAGCAGAGACTTCTTGATATGCGCTGCTTCACTAGCCTGGAAAGCAGTGCTTTCAGAAATGGCTATTGTCCCAGAAATAGGTGTGATGGGGAACGGTGTACCGATTATGACCTCATAGGGCCTTAGACCGGTCCCGTAACGACCGATCCCAGCAGTCCCTATCTTCTTCACCAACTCATCCTGGGTCGGCTCGCGGTCATATATCTTTCGAAACTCTTTTGCGTTTGGTGGCGGCATTGTCTGCATTCCAGTGCTGCAGTATGTAGTGCTTAGAGTAGATACGTTCGCTGTTGTCGATGTGTTTGCTGTTTCGTAATGTGCGCTATCATCCTCCCGTCCTACAATGGCTGGGACAACAGCGACAGAGCTTTCTTGTGATATAAGGGCTACCGCAGTTGGCATGTTCAGAACTTTTGCGTTCAATGTGGAAGGAATGTGTTGAGCGGTAGCTGATCCGTTGCCATGACTTCTCACGTGTGAGTCTCTGTCATCAGAGGAGCCCATACTGCGATACCAAATTCACAGAGTGCAGTTGTGCCGATATCTTACGTTTAAAGATATCACTAGAGATTGATTTAGTTGTGTTGCAACGAGTAGAGAGTTAGTTGTGCATTGGGTTGAGCACCTCGGTCGGGAAGGTCCACCTATGGTGACAGGGATTAGCGTGGAGCGATCATAAAAAGGGTTCACGGGTAACGTCGATCGCTACGCTAGTTCAGTGAATGCAGATTCAGGCAGACAATAGTATTGTTTATTCAGGACTATTCATTGTTATTATCTTAGTCTTTGTCAGAGTCAAATGATTATGGGTCGGCGTTCATTGTTGAGACGCAACACAATCGTGCATGACGAACGCCCTACTAATCTACTGCCCACGAAACATGTCTACCATCCGCCAAACCCATACTGCAGAAGCTTTCACACGATAAAATGTAGGTGAGAACATCAAATATTCCCTTAGTCGAAACCGTAGGTCGCAAGCCCGGGTAAATTTCATGTTTATTAACTATCAGCAGTGTTTGTTAAAGACAGATCTTCCTAAGACCCACGACTGATACTAGTGCAGCAGAGTAATCTATACCTGTTCTGCAGGCTTTCAGGTTTCTCTTTTTCGAGATGATGTGCGAGGACCACTCGATCTCGTTCTCTACTCAAGTTCTCGAGCGTTTGCATCCCCGCAGTATTAGGCGCTCCTCACTCACTTTCACTTTGTCCATCACGCCGACGTCAGAAATAATAGCTGTTATTTCATTGGATTCTAAAATATAAGCACGAGAGATTTTGAGCTCAATCGGTTATATCCATTTTTAGATTTACCTTCAAGAGAGCTCGTTTGGGCTCTGGCAATCCTGATCACCCCCGCACTAACCCACGAACGATCGCAATAACAACGTACACATATACTCTACTATCATACAGAATCTAGCATCACATTCATCTACTTTAAATATGGCTTCCACGTCATTTCCTAATGTCCCTCGTAGGATGCGTTGCGGGGATAGTAAGTTCTTCCTCCTCCAGCAACGCAAGATCATCTCGGTATATTTCGCTCGGAACTTCAATCAGAGCATGTACCAGGAGTATACCGACAAGATGATACGTCAGAGTACGCAACGTCAGACTCTCGCAGACAGAGTGTCCACACAGCGGGAGAAGCATCGCGAGCGCATTGCTCTCCAGCGACGCGGCCTCTACCACCCATCCACCGAGCGCAAGAAGTCGTACTCACTGAACAGTTGCCGCCCTGTGTACCGACTTTCAGTGCGCGAGCGACAGGGCTTACAACTAGTTCAGGAGATGTCTAAGCGCGCAAATCGCCACACCAAAACAGCGGCACTCTACCCCAAGATTATACAGAGCTATACTCTACTCCAAAGCCTCGCCGGCCTCGTCGACTTCACCCTCATACACCTCCTTAACCCGGCTATCCAGAATGTACCGGCTGAGTTCGAGGCCCTTGCCGACAGGCTAGTCAAGTGGCTTGAGATGGCGATGCCTCACATACCTTCACTAGGCCCGGGATCCCCCCTAGTCGGGTGGAGCTGGGACGCACTCGAGATATTTTATGTTTACCTGCAATCAGAGGCAGAACATGGCTGTATCCTGGAAGAATGGTCCAAGTACCGAGAGATCTTGGAGAAGCTGGCGCTGTTGGTGACACCCACCACAAACATGCCCATCACGATGTTCATCTTTGGTGACACTATCATGGAAGATGTATACGAGGATACTAATCCTAATCAGTGTAACGAGGTTGAAGTGCCGTCGGATCCTGTCACTTCCCCCATTGCTATCGAAAAACTTCCCGGGGATAGCTGTACTACTGCAGGCACCACAGTGCCGAGTCCAGCCATATCTCCAACACAATTCAAGGATAGCTTGGATGATCTAACATTACAAGATATGGCAGCTAGAGATGCCGTTTCGACGCCAAAGCTACCCGAGGCCGTCGCTGCATATGGTGATTCATCGCAGCCGTCAGTGGGTAGAGAACCTGCGGCACCCACTACACCTATGCCGTCATTGCCACTGGTACCCGAGGCCGTCGCTGAGATTGACATCTCATCGCAGTCGTCGGAGGATAAGGTACCTTTGGCACAAGCTGCTCCCGTGCCACTACCTGACTCAACCGGGGGTGAGGGTACCATTCGGACTCAAATCCTGAACGGCACTGGACGATTTGACGTGAACTTGATATCTAGCATCGATGATCTGATCTTTGTTCTAACTCACCACCGTTACAACATGATCCGCATCGCAAAGGCAAAAGCTCTTCGCGAAAAGATGTTGGGTGGCACCAGTGTCAATGATGCGGACATTGATTTCCTCCTTCGATCTTGCCAGTACGTATTGGCTAATGCCGATGCACCATGGTTTAGTAAGAAGGAGGTGCTGGAAAAAACGCAGGAGTGGTGGCAAGACAGCAATACGGGTATGTGGCGGTTGAAGGGACAGCTCGTTGCCGAGGGCGGCGATGACCGACCCGTAGCAGTAAAGAAGCTTGGAGCGGAAATTCAGAACGTGTTTCGCGTTTTCTACATATCTGGCGGCGAGAGAAAAGTCGCACCGATTAGGAAAGGTGTTCGTGGCCGATAGGCAATTTTTTCTTTGTTTCTGCTTTGTACTCATGACTTTTGTGCTCGCATTGAGCATATAGCGTGTCTTGGATATACTTGTTTTTGTTTTAGCGTTCCTATTAAGATAAGTTTTAATATAACGAATAGCTTGCTTGGAAGAAAACCTGTAAAACTCTTCACGGTGTTTCGAGACCCGAGAGAGTGAATACATATAGTCACGTGACAATGTCCCTCACGCCCTCACGCCAAGACCAGCGACTGACCAGCAAATAACCGGCAGCAAACGACACGCTGCTCAAACCGGCCTGCTGCCTGCTATTGTTATTTGTGCACGTTCATTGCGCTTCTCTACCCCACATCCACAACTTCTTTCTCAACGTAACGATTTGAGTAAAGCCTTATATTAAATCAAAACTTCATAATGTCTACCTCCTATAGTACCGTCGCTAGTACCGTTGCCAACACCGCAAGCCAGGTCTCAGCTTTGCGCCTTGTTAAAACAGGCCTTAAACAAGACCAGAAGCGTGGTTATCTCTCCTACCTGGAGCAAGAACACAAAATTAACGAACATGTAAGAACCCTAAACTCATGCATACGCGAGGTTACTTATAATATTCAAAAGAACGCAAAGACGGCACCATTGGTAGAGTCAGCTCCTAGGTATCTTGCCCCTGACAACGTAAGTGGCTGTCGTTGCTTGTCTTCCATCGGGCAAGACACTGACGACTTCCTGAAATAGAGCAACGATGGGTATTCTGAGCAAATTCTCAAGGAAGATGACGAGTGTAGGATCGCACGAAAGTTTGTCATGCTACGTCTCCAGTGAGCCCATCTTGTGGAAGACTTGAGTCGACCACTCTACCAAGACCGCTGGCCCGATATCCCGAAAGCAATCACCGAAAAGGATGAAGAGATCAAGAAGATCAAACAGTCTAATGCGATTCGCAAGGAGCTTTTGGAAGACAGCGAATTGGATCTAGATGACATCGCAAAGCTGCTCATTCTCGTCGAGTATACCGGGGTTGACGATGCTGGAGTGATAGAGGCTCTTCGCATTGTCCTCCAAAAGATCCGCGATATAGTCCTATACAAAGGTGGAGAGAGCAAGGCGACCCTTTCAGGTTGGGCTGAAGAAGCCATAGGTCGCCCTTCAGAGATACCTGTGACGCGCAACAAGCCTTGGCATGAGCTAATCGATAACCTGCAGCTTTCGAATTTCGTCCCAGATATCTACGACAGAATTTCTGTTATGGTACAACTCGAGGATCGATCGCCGGCAGAGATCCCGGTTTCGGAGTATTTACCGTTGATTCGTGAAGCGCTGAAGGACATTATACTCAACATGGCAGAGTGTGTCGCCTTACTTCAAAGGTTCATTATCCACGACGCTCCCAATCTGGCACTGTTTCTGGAGATCAAAACCGTTGAACCCAAAGAAGCAGTTGCCGCCCCAAGGAAGAAGAACGTCAAATCCAGAAAGGAAGTTGTAGCCAATGAGCGTGGCTACGGCTACATGCACCGCCTACATGATTATGCGGAGCTAGCACAACTTCTCGGTGTTTTGACCTGGGTTGATGCACTACCGGATCCTTTCCGTAACGGTATTGTGGCCGAGAACACCAACATGCTGCTTCCCAAGATGCAATCGGCTTGCACCAAGCGAGATGCAGTCATTACCACAAAGTTGGAGGGACGATATTATGAGATCCGAAAAGCCAACCCTGAAGCCAAGACACCAGAGACAGAGGCTGCTAATGCGGCGAATAAGACCTTCCTTGCCGAAGCCGAGATCATCCAGAACTCCAACAGTCAACGCTCAGGTCTGATCCAAGCGATCAACTTCCAACCGCGGCACCAGGATGTTCTTCAAGAATTGTTATACTTTTCGGAAATAACCGCTGATCCCTGCCTAGATACGTTAATAATGAAAGAGGTCCGAGACAATCTGCAACGTATTTGTAGATCTCTTTCCTTCAAGGATGATTCATAGGCATTTGGACCTGATGCGAGTGATGCCACAATGAATCGCGCGCCTATCAAAAAATATCTTCGAGACCTTGAGCAGACGCCCAATGTCAGTAGCTGGGAAACTTTCATTGCCCACCTCGGTTCTCCTTCCATGGACGACGTATTCATGACTGACACATCCTTGGAGGACCAGTCTGAAGTTGAGCTTATGCCCTGATTTGATGAGATAATCTACGAGCATAAAGTTATTGTCAATAGTTATACGATTGTTACACGGTATAAAACCGTCAATACCGATCCTGCAAAGAGCGGCTCTGGCTTTTGGAACTTTGATCCTCCAATTTTTTTTTGCAGTGGATTGACATGCACATGAAGTATCTGAAGAGTGTCGTAGCAATCGTCATGGAGACAACACGAAACAGTCGAGAGGAAAAGTCGCTGCTGAAACAGTTGAGCTATCGGGACCAGGCGTTGGACCACATCGACTTGACCAAAAAGCGCATCAACATATACCTGGAGACGCATGGATCTTGACAGTCCACAAAAGTGCTGCTTTCTAAACTCGATACCCAACAGTTCATGATGAACAAGATTCAGCCTGGGATTCAGCGTTACGCGCATCTGGCTCGTAAGCCGTGTCCTGTAGTCAACACGCAAGAAGGCTGCAAGAAGCGCCAAGAAGGCACATGCTGGTACAACCATGACAACGAAGGTGTGCCTTGTCATGTAGATAAAGCAGGAAAGAGCTGCCGGTACAGCGAGATGTGCTACTACGTCCATCGTTGCCCAGAGGAGAAGTCAGCAAAAACAACAGTGTAAGGTCTTCCCCCAGTCGTGTTTGGTGTAAAATTAGCCAAACCAAGTCCAAACCGACCATGCCCATACGTCAATAAGCCTAGGGGCTGTTCTGGGGAGAACGACGGTACCTGCCCGCACTTGTACACGAACAAGGACAAGATGTGCATGTCAATCGTCAAAGGCCAGACCTGCAGATTCGGCGACAACTGTGATTTCCGACACCAGCAAGCTCAGAGGTTCGAAATGCCTGTAGAGTGGCCCAGAAGCCCCGAACTGCAGAGGTAGTCAAGAAACCAGCAGCAGCTAAGGCTCAGTCGCCGGTAGCATCACAACAGGGCCAACTTCATCCCGATGCGGTGACAAAAGCCCAAGGTTTCCAGTCGTAGAGTGACTCTTCCTCGGAACAGCCCAAGAGGATGATGAAAGGGCGGATCAAGACAGGCCATGCGCAAGCTCGACTCTAATATCAAATAATGCCCCAGGGCCCTCGGAGCATGCAGCAAAAAAAAACGGGGTCACCGAGCTCGCAAGCACAAGGCCAACGCCATCGGCAACGTGCGGTCCAACATAAATCTATGCCCTCCCCTAGCCGGCCCAGCGGGTTTCAGGGTTCACAGAACTGCCGACCAGGTGGTGGCTGTCGTGAATCAAGTGGTCCATCAGGTCAAACCGGCGGTGTGACGCAGAATGCCTTTGCGAACGCCAGCCAGGCTGCTGCAAAAGGTTCAATGGGTGGTCAAAGCCCTATCAGCAGGATGACTGGACGTGGAAACGCCACATTCCAGCAGAGCTGTGCGGGCAACCAGTTGCGTGGCAGTCATAACAAGCGTAGCCGCGAAAACAACGTCGAGATTTCAGATGACGACAACTCACACTCCAAGCGTCACCGGGACAAGCGTTGATGTAGCCGTGGTGTTTGAGTATCCCAGTTGTCGTACTAGCTGAGTTTCAAAGCTACCGCCAGTTTGCAGCAACACAAGCAGCACCGAAAGGGTTTGGCGAAACCCAAACGGTAAACTCGAGGAATACAAGATGAAGAAACAGAAATTAATAAGAAAAACGACTGCTATCATCAGTTCTCACTTACTAAACTCACAAATCATCTCACGCAGCCTTGCTCAAAGGAGATGCCCTGACAGCGAGGTCCCGGCATACCCAGAGACAACTTGGTATGTTGGCTGCATGACGATGAGGGTTGGGTGTGTGTACCTGGGGAGTGTAGGCCGTTGTACAAAAACATGCGGATAATGTCAAACACTTGAAAAGACTTGGAGAATATGAAAGTCACAAAGAAGAAGACTTGGAAGATATATAAGATTAGAAAAAATGTGAAGTATGGACAAGGGCAGATACAGCACAGAAACGACAAAAGACGAGAAACATGCAGAAAAGGAGGAAAAACTTGAAAATAGAAAAGACAAGAATATAGCGAAAAAAAGGTTAAAAACTTGATGAACGGTTGACAAGTGCAAGACAGGAAACAAAATAAAAAGGGAAAGACCAAACTAGTTTAAAAAGATGAAGAATTCATTCTCCCATTCCTTCGTTCTTCAGGGTTCTGCGAGACGTGGTTATAGAAGTGGCGAGCTGCTATAGTTATGCTCTTTCTTGATTCGTTTCTATGGTACAGGTTTATGCATTGGTTCTTCTATGTCTATCGTACATGTTTTCACGTGAAGTAAATGTGTGGCGGATAGGTGATGCTACAGCGCCTTGTTGGATGCCTTTGCGGCTTCGAGACGAGAAGTAATATGTGGAGTAGCGGAAGTTCTAGAGACGTGGGATTTCATGATTTGACGCATGATGGCACGTCGCGGCAGGGTAATCCTGCTGAAAAGGACAACGGCGCCGGTCAAGAGAGCGAGTGCGCCAGCCTGGTGGGCGGAAGCCAACCATGTGGGGACCATGTAGATGAGCGTGCTGATACCAAGGGTGACTTGGAGTGTCACTAGGTGGACCATACCTTGAACGCCTTTGTTAGCTTCCTTGGGTAGTTTTGTCCGCACAGCTTTGGCAAAGCGGGTGTAAGCAAAGAGAGACATGATGGCAGTGAATGTAGTTGTGGCGAGGATACGGTGGTCAAGCTGAACGAAAGAAGGGTTCTCAAGCATGTTGCGCCATACTAGATCCGACTGATCAGGAACGTGGCTGTAAAACGGGTCTAGGAGCTCTTTCTTGGGTGGTGCTAGGCCAAGGCCCATCCATGGAAATTCGTTGTAGATCAGACCAGCATCGAGGCCGGCGACAAGGGCACCAGAGAGGGCAGTAGTGAAGACAAGGAGAGTAAGGCCAACGACGGAGCCTCTAAAGACGCGGAGGGCCGGGTGCTGCAGCGCCTTGATCGTATCGGCAGCCTTGGCGGGGTTCGCCAACATGCGGTGTTCCTTGAGGATGGAGAGACCAGTGAGAAGCATGGAGCAGTAGACAGCAAAGGCAGTGCCGAGATGAGCCGTCAGCCGGTACTGGCTAACACGGGGGTGGCTACCGGGTTCGAAGAGGTCGTCCTTGAGTCCGCTCTTGACCATCCACCAGCCAATGGCGCCCTGGAAACCAATCATGCCGCAGATACCAACGAGCTTCCATGCCACCGAGGGCGCGACACGGCGACGGGCGACGAAGTAGACAGTGGGCAGTAGGAAAGTGACACCAATGACGCGACCCCACAGACGATGGGCCCATTCCATAAAGTAGATTTGCTTGAAGTCGGCCATGTCCATACCAGAGTTGAGCTGTGCAAACTCGGGCGAGGATTTGTATTTTGTGAACTCGCTGTCCCACTCGGCCTGGTTCATGGGCCACAGTGAGCCGGTGACGGGACGCCATTCGGTGATGCTCAGCCTGGAAAACTTAGCGGGTGCGAGGGAGGAGGTGTCGGTCGTGCCTACCCTGACTCTGTGAGCCGAGTCAAGCCTCCAAAGACGACTATGCCGAAAACGCTCGCAGCACTACCCAGCAGCCAGTATGCGACGCTCTTGGAGCTCGTCCTTGGAAAGGCACTCGGCTTGCCCTCGGTCGTGGCTGCTGCCGCTGCCGCTTCTGCTTTTGCTAATATAGCTCTCCCTGCATTGGACGCGTCGATGGTGGCGCTGTTCCGCAGCGGCTGCGTCGATTTCAACCTCACAGATTGCAAGACAGAGGGCCGGGACCAAGATGGTGGAGCAGAGGCCGCAGATCGAATCGGGGAATTGAGGCATGGCCGGCATGCGAAGAGACGGCGCGAGAGTCGAGGAGCAGCACTCCGCAGGTGCGGAAACGGGTGGAAGACTGAAGCCATGACAGCAACCTCTGGCGGGGAGGAGAGAGCAATGCGAGCGAGTGTTCATGTCATTGACTTTGACTTTTCGGTGGTTCGCCGGCGGCGCGCCAAGCAAAGAACCCTGCATATCGCAGGCTGACAGGCGGAAGCGACGATCCACTACCCACTGCCCATCACCGCAACTGCATCACCGGACCCTCAATAGTGAAGATCGCCGTTGGCCAGCACGACAGCGTGATGCACCCAGCCTCCGCTGGTGATTTTGCCGTCTTCTCTTCTGCTCTCCATGTGCGACCTTTATCCTTTTCACCTGTCGGCGTGACGTTCCCGTCCTTTCCATTACGGCGTTTACTGGTCCCCTCCCCATCCCGCCCGTACTGGTGGTCGCAGACACACTCCCCTCCCCCCCCCAAAAAAAAACAACAAACTTGAGACATCCCATGTACTTCAGACCCAGCATATAGCATAGCATAGCATGGACCCCGCCCAGGAGTCGTCCACTACCCACGCGAGCAGCAATGTCGACCATGAGGACCAGACGCAGATTGCTGGCCTGAACCGCAGCGGAACATGGGCGTCAGGCGAGGGTCAGCGTGCAGACGGCGGCGACCCCGGGTCGCGTACCACTCCCTACGTCAGCCTCTTCTCACCCCATATACCCGCCATACCGCCCTCTGCACCTTCTGAATCGGCTGGCAGTAGTCGTGGAACGCACGCGAGCCACACCAGGTCTCTCAGTTATTCGCGTTCCATGCCCTCGCTAGCGAACCATGTCAGCATGGCCAAACGGCCCGCAAGACAGCACGCCTCGGACGAGCGCACACCCATCGTCCAGCTGCAGACACAAATCGACCGGGCCCAGAAGAGCGCCGACGACCCCACCACACCACTCGAAGACCAGGGCAGGCGGCGCACCACCCTGGACCTGATGCGCTCCGAGCACACTGTCCGCACCGACATAAGCAGACTGTTCAGCGAAAGCGCTACTGTATCCGGCTCACGAGCGCCTTCGTACAACAACGCCACAGGTCCGCTATACCTGCGAGGTAAGTTCCTTCCGGCCAAGACTATCCAGAGCGAGATACTAACATTGCCAGCTTCAGGCGAAGCAATACCCCTCCCCGACCACCTCTATACGCGCGGACTGCTCCAAGGACGTCACTCGGACATCACCATCATAGCCTTTGGCCAACGATACCCGCTGCACCGCCTCATCCTCGACCGTGCCCCCTTCTTCACCACCGCTCTCTCCGAACCATGGCTCGAAAGCCAGTCCAAGGAGGTCGCTCTACACCCAGAGGAGATCGATTCCAGCATAACACAGGCCTCGTTTGAGCTAGCCATACGGAAGCTCTATGGCGTGGACATTTCGAAAGAGTCGGATGCGGAAGCCATTGGCCTGTTTGCGACGGGCTGTTGGTTGGAGATGCAGGACCTGATCGACTCGGCCATCGAATCCATCCTGCGACAGATGGCCCCGGAAACGCTTGGCTATCTTATCCGACTCGTCACGTGTAATTACTACGGAAGATCCGGCGACCGTATACTCGAGTCCGCAAAGGCTATGCTGAGCAGGAATGGCTGGGAGATGCCAATCAAATATTGGGACAACATGCCGGCGGACATCATCCGTGAACTTGTTGGCTCGGATGGCTTCTTTGTTCCCAGCGAGTGGGATAGGTGGGTACTCTCAAAGCGCCTCCTCGACCGCCGTCTGCGACAGGCTGCGGTCGAGGCTGGCTTGATGCTGCGCGGCCAGAAGCCCGTCCCCCAGGCACCAAATTCTCTCCGTTTGATGGCTGTTCGCTTTGACGGTGTCTATCGTCAAAATGCACTGACGACAGCACACTCATCGTCTGATGCACAGTCTGACTGGCTCGCTCTCTATACCCTGCCTGACGTTGAACGCATTCTCGTGCTGCTGGACGAAGGTATCCACTACATCCACATGGAATATGAACAGCTTGAGTTTATTAGGAGCGCTCGTGACGTGTTTGGCTTACCGGTCATGCCCGAGAGGGTCATCTCCAACGCTTTGTGGCAACAGCTTGCTCTGCGCCAGAGGGTACTCAACACCGATGAGTCTGCTCAGGAGTTAGGCCTATGCCAGACACCTCAGTCGCCTGAAGCAGGCAATGTTGCGACAAAGAGTGGCAGTGAGATGGCTGTCAAAGGCAAGCAACTCCAGGCGAGAGCTGACGTCGACGGCGATGTCGAGTCGGATAGTTGGGATGGCAACGGCAAGCCGCGCAAGTTCTGGATCCCCAGCTCTGACTGCAACATCGTCTTAGGCAACGGTGCAGACCCCGTCGTCACGACATCCAACTCTTTCCAGCGCCACGCATCGCGTCTATCTGCAACCATACAACCAGAGGATGCACAATGGGCCACTGACTTTGCGTCTACTCCATCAACCTTGACCAACCCGAACACCCGCATGGACTTTGCACAGCGTCCTATATCCGCCGGCGGTGGTAACGCTGGGCAACCCAAGCCCATCGCATATACCGAGTTTCCTCCCTTCCGCTTCTCTGCTGAATTCCCGAACCCGCGATTTCTAAAAGAGAAAAAGCGTGTATACTCAAGGACAGTATCGTATGCAGGCTCTCTATGGAACATCTACATCCAAAAAGTTCGCTCTGCTAAGAATGTCCAGCTTGGTGTCTACCTACACCGAGCAAAGGAGCGAGAGGTGGACGAAATTGGACATGGCAGCACCCTAAGCGAGGAGAATAACGGTTCAGTTGACGAACGCATCGGTCGACTAGAGCGGGGGTTACTGATGCGCAGCGACCGGCGGGATCAACGGCGTGGCACTCGCGTTCCGTTCATGGATCCTGCCGTCGAGGAAGACACATCTGGAAGCGGTGGTGATCCAGACCCTACACTGGGCTCTTCCGGCCTCCGAAACCCATTGTTTTCTACCAGTAGTCTAGGACGCCATCGCACTGGCCACGTCCCTTCGCTATCTACTCGGGGTACCTCGCAATGGGGCTATCAGAATCTGTCAATGTCGTCACCTCAAGATGGAGAGACTGCAGACTCGCCTTCCTTCCCTCATGCCCCTTACTCTCCTTCTGAACACGAATCCGACACATCATCCGACAATGACGAGTCCGATGCAGCCGCCTATGTAAATCCATCCATAGCTTCGCGTGCGCAACGCAAAACTCGGCCCGTCACTCCCGCTTTACCACCCTACGTTGACGGCCGACCCACAATCAAAACCTACTTCAAAATCTATAGCCCCTCAAAGGGCGGACGAATGTTGAGCATCTATGAAAGCGCGCCTGACCGCTTCAACTTCAGTCAGAGCTGGGGCTGGAAGAGCAGCACGTTGATGCTGGATGAGATTACTATTAGCGGTGGAGGAGGAGATGATACCCTGGTTGATGCTAATCCAGCCGCGAGTAAGAAGACGGATGGGAAATTGAGGTTCATGGTTGTTATTGGCAATTTGTAGGCGTTTTTATCTTGTTCTGAGGGGGGCTGAGGGGGGCTGAGGGGGGGGGGGGGGGGGGGGGGGTTGTTTATGGAGTAATGGCAAGGGAATGGAAGGACGCTGTGTATGGTATTGCATGGCGTGGTATTATATAAGGGGGACAGTGGGTAGATGGCGCTTGTGGGATATTCAGACGGTCACTTTACCTACGTCGAATACGATATCTATCATGACTGTTTCTTACATAATACTAGGACTCGACAGCTACCAAGATTTGGTTGTTGCTTACCGTGTTGGTTTGAGATGTGCATATTCAATTAACCATCATCTCACAGAATCCGCACACTCCTACCCTTCCCCCTATGCTCAACCCACCACCGCCAGCGCCCCTATCCCCATAGTTAAATCCATCATCTCGAACCCCCTAACCAGCACCGAATCCCTCACCTCCTTGTTCAACAACCAAGCCATTGCATCCGCCATGACCTTGGGCGTATCACTCTCATAGTAGGCATTCACAACATCAATACGTAAGCTCAAATTCTGCCAGCGCGCCTTTGCACGACCAAAAGCCTGGAGCTTCACATCTCTCATCGTAGTTCCAAATATACGTCCGGATTTTTCGACATGGGAATTTTCGCAGAGGCAGTCGTAATGGAGCTGCCAAACTCCCCAAAGCACTTCCATGGCATCGTTCAAATCATCATAGTCGTGTGCGAGCATTGGCCAGGTCTCTCTGATGTCTTGCATGAGGGGTGGCGCGCGAGCTTTGGCGTCGAGGGCTTGTTCTTTGAAAGGCTTCATGGCGAGGATCAAGACGTACGATGCGTAGACTAGCGAGTCATACGTGTTTCGCAGTGTCTGTTTCGCAAACCCGAGGTACAACTCGCGTTCTGCGTTGACTGAATGCTCAAGGGGAGGCAGGGCCATTACTGCTGTCATCTGCGTGTAGAGACGGCGGTAGCTGGTAAACGCTGTATTGATGAGCAGATGGTCTTTTTGGATAACATCCAGGCTAATGTTTGGACATTTTTCTTTGCCAGTTGATGCAGCGGTGGGGAGGTCAGGTGGTGCATCAAAAGCCTGTACAGCCCAGATCAGTTCTGCACTGTATTTCACAGAGTCTGGGCAAATTTTGCGAAAGCGATCGCGGTCCTCCATGAGGTCCTTGCATTCTTCTTGGATTCGCTTGAAAAAGGCAGAATCGTTCATGTGCTGATGGAGTAGATCGTCGTAACGCGCGACGAGGCGATCTCGGATGCAGTTGTCCTCTATATCCAACTCATTTTTCATTGCCTCTTGCATGCATGATTTGACAATCTTAGTGTAGCTACTTGCTACAAGTAGTATTCTCTCAGTTCCATAGTCTATCTCGGGGTAGGGTGGCCCGTGATTGTTGGCGTCTTGGTACGCGAGCACCTCGTTGGCTTCTTTCCATACGAGCTCGTGTAGTTTTTGAGTCCATTTCTCATACTTTTCCATGTTTTCTATAAGACTGGGGAATACTTTGCGTGCTCGAACTAACGAGTGTTGCGATAATCTTGGAGTAGTTCGAGCACCGTTTTCCACCTTATCCACGACACTCCTCTTTTCCTGGTCTAGCTTCTGAGCTGTGGCTTCCTCGATTAATTGTATATGTTTGAGTTCCGCCTGTTTTTTTTTCTTGCCTAGCCTCCAGGATAGCTTCACAAGCACTGACAAAGTCCGAGACGGGTGTGACGAGGTGAAGCGTGTAGTCGAAATAGCCGGTTCTGAAACTCCTGTCCTTTAGTCCGAGATCGCGCTTCTCAGCCTTGTCTTTACAGTCATTGGCAAGTCGTAAGGGGCTACAAAGGTTTCGAATGCGGTTGAGAATATCATCAACCTCACATCCTTTGATAGAGATGAAATCGTCGTAGAGGCTTCTCTCGCGGTTCCGAATGTGGTCGGTGAGCTCTAAGCGCAGAGTCTCAAGTTCTGTGAAGGCTGTAACAGCTTCAAGAAACAGGTGATGCATTCTGACGAGGATCTTTTCCTGCTTTGGGCCCAGACTTGGGGGAGGTTGCTGTATTGCTGCAACTGCGGCTGCCAGTTTCTTTTCAAGTTCCTCTGTAGGGAATGCTACTTCTTCTGGCAGGTTTGGGCTCAGGGAAAGATTGGGAGGCGTAATTGAATTCCTGCGTGCCAGATCGTCTATCAAGACGTCACCAAGGTATTCCAAACGTCTCTCCAGTATTACACGAATCTGGTGTTGAAAGCCACCCAACTCTGTCGGTAGGACAAGTTGATCGATATCCTGTTCGATCCCTCTGGCCCAGATGCGAGCAACCTCAATATCGACGTATTCTCTCAGTTCTGAAATGTCGATTGTTCCATCAATGACAGATTCTCGGTCACCGATCATCTTCAGATAAGACGTGTAGCAGCGCATCATGGAGAACTCAGCCTCCACGGCCCGTGGGAACATATGTCTGATGAGGATGGCAAACTCGTCCTGGCGATATGCTAAAGAATTCTCAAGTTTGAAAGACTCTTCGTTGAAGACATCGTGATCCCACATGACGACAATGTCCTCCAGACGATGGTCGAGGCTTCCTAACAAGGGCCTGACGCCTCGATTCAGGCCTGCAACATCAAGAATACCGCAAAAGTGCACAAAATTCTCACCAATATCTACTCTGATGTTGTAGGGAATCCTTCTCGAAACGATGGTCTCGCATTGCGAGATGGTATCCAACACTGTGGCGAAGAATTCGAGTGTGGCGCACGCCTTTAAACTGCCCTGCGCAAGCTGCTGGATACTCAACATTCTGACAGTCTCAATCAACATTCCGATGAGTCGCAACATACTCCCTGTGATGTGCAGTAATTGTTTTAGGAACGCTTGGCAGCTAATGTGTATCGGGCGCTGACGGGATAGCACCACATTGGAGTTGGATAACTGCTCCAGACTGTAATCCCCCGCTCGCTCTTCAAAGTACGCAAACCCAGCACTTGCTGTCCCATCGGAGTTATCAGTCAGCTTCTCAAATTCCCGCAATGTCTTGCGGAGCTCTTTGAGGGAGAGGATATCCTGCGGGTAGTGGACTTCGAACAGAGCTTGGAAACCGGGTTCGATGTTGTTGTTCGCCATGCTGGTTTGTTATACAACAAAGTCGGTTGTGCCATGGTAGAGTGAGTGTGTTTGAACTTCAGGGATTGATAGAAGCCAATATCAAGAGAAGGAAATCGCGCACCAGGCTGTAACGCTAGCCTGATTGGTCCTTCTGCAAACATTCGCGTCGCACACGAATGAGTTCACATTACGTAGACATGCCTTGCGTATCATTGAAGTTAGATAACCTTTATAGTGAGGCTTTTTAGTTGATTCACGCAATTAGCGAATGAGCGACGGAGTTAATAGGTTTGGGCAGTGCAGGATTAGGCAACGTCATACAGGCTATCTGTATGTAATCGAGTGATACTTGCATTGGAGAGAACTCAAGAAATTTTCTGTGCTCTGCAAGCACAGCTTTGCGAGGCCGGCTACTTGGATCTTCAACTCCTCAACCCTCATCTCCCTCGCTTACAATCCATTGGAAGTCTCTTCTTTTATCAACAGCTGCCTCCATAGCTCCACCAACTTAGCGATCTTCAAGGCCCCATGTCTATCAACCTTTCTGAAGCTAGCTGTGGTCAAAAGATTGCAACATCTCTGTAACTCAACGCCAACATACAAAACTACGTCTAGCCATGATTGCTCATGTGTTTCCCAATCACCTCGTCTTGACACTGCGAGTACCATCTCAAACATCCTATTTTTAATCTCAGACACGTCTTGGATCTATGAGTTGAGCTGCTGCAGAAGCAAAGTCTGTGTCCTAAAATGTGACTGCGAATCTATCGTTGGCTTCGCGTAATTCCTTGAAAAGACACGAGATTTTGCGGTACAGCATGTTATTGTTTTCCACAACCTTCTCTGCAGTGGGTAGCCCAGAGCTTTGCATCAGGGAACCAGCTAGTAAATATTAGGGGAAGATGGTGTCTTGCAATCACCTACGATATGGGCCTTACGACACATGATCGTCATCACATGCTCAAGACTACTCAGCCGAGTACCAGGTAAAATAACATCCGCATGCGAGCACCATGCCAGCAAACCTTTCCAGCCTACAATGGCTTTTCCATACACGCCACACCCACCGTAGCCTCAAACCGCTCAAACATTTCCATCGCCTCCTTCCTCAACTCTCCCACTCTTCTCATTACATCATCCTCCACCTCCCCACCCTTATGCCCAGTAGCCGCAAGAACCTCGGCATGGCTTTCATCAAACGCATACCACATCAACTACGCACGCTCGAATGTTGCCCTCATGATATGCCGGGTGTAGAAAACACCATTCTCCGCTCGTACCTGCTGAGCTTGTTCTTCACTCTGACCAGCCCGAGTGCTGTGGTGGTACGCCATGATCGAAGCCTTCATAGCGACAGCTTCCCCATGATGCAAGCTTGTGAGACGACTTTTTAGTCTGCTGTGGTGGGCAAGAAAGTCTGCACAGCGCGGCTCGTTTTGGAGTTCCCTGGGGATGGGAAGAAAGGCGCTAGGACGAGTGTAGATTCTGTGCATTTTCGTGTAGTTTGAGCAAGCAAGCGTTGCGCGTGCTTTAGTTGCTATGCTCCATGCTTCTTCCAGAAGGCTTTTACCATATTCCAGAGCGCCTGCCCCGTACTCTTGTTGGAATTCAGCTTCGTTGGAGAGGCGCGCTCGCAGACGGTCGTAGTATTTTCTGATGGCGCACAGGTTCTTGGGACATTCGGAAACGATGATACCGCTACGTGCGTCGTAGTCTGCGTGCTTTTCAGAAATCTCTTTGAAGCATTTAGTTAGGCTTTCTAGACAGGAGTCTAGCAGTTTCATATCGACAACATGAGGTGGGGGGATATATGCTTGGGATTCCATGTCTTCTTTGTGCAGAATGATCAGGGGACGGCTGTATATCAGGTGTGTTCTGTGGTTTGGGACGTACTTACCTTTGGTTGATATAATCAAAAGTTACTGCTTTATAACAAACTTCTGCCAAGATTGTCAGGTTTAATTACAATGGCAATTCGGTTGTTGTGTAGAAAGCTGACCATGCCAGCCTTTTGGCATCTAAAAACAATCAGGTGATTATCTTGGGGGAGTTTGTCCAAGTATATTCGATAACTATCTTGTAAATGTCAATACGTGATTTCGAATGAACAGCCCCAATCGTCTGCAATTGGATGTCAACAGGTTGATTTGATTTTCAAATCATGAACATGTAGAAGTTGTACCCTGAAAGTTCCTATGTGACTCTTTCAGTCATTCTTTTCAAGTGAAGCAACCCTCTCCTCAGCACATTTCTCCGCCGCTACCCGCCGTTTCGCAGCGCAAACCAGAACAGCATACCAAACCACTAACAGCACTCCAAGTACCATCATCGGAACCGTCAACCACCGCGCTACTTTCTAGCATTTATCAATCATAATGTTCAGCCGCTATGGATGGACATCAACATACCAGCTCCCCACAGCCCCTTTCCCTTTGCTCTTTGTCGTCACGCGTGATAGCTGATATGACTCTACATGCTGCGACTTCACGGGTACACTTGAACCGCGTACTATAGGTCTTTAGGCTTGTTGGCCGTTGGCAGTCTTGTGAAAGGTAGCGGTGTAGAACATAAGACCATATAGCTGACACGAGTGTTCCGATGATCGATATCAGCGACAAGGCAAAAGCAGATTTAAACATTCTACAAAATGGTCTTGGTTTGGCGCTCGCGTCCTGTACAGGAGTAATCCCAACATTAGCACCACTATTTGCGACCCAATTGCAGAACCATGAGTTTCCGCACGACTACTGCATTGCTTGACGTACCTTTATACCTACACTAATATCTTCGCAACGCAAACTCCATATCCCCAACGCACCAGCAACAAGACCAAGCATTGCTCTCATGCCCGCAAGTCTCTCCGTGACCTCGTTGTACTCCCAAGTCACCCACTGCTGTTTTGCCCGTTGCTCATCGTAGTTGTCGTCGTTTCCTTTCCAAACATACCACGCGCCGCCTGGAAGATATCTAGCCAGCAACCATTTCGCGTGTGCCGCAAGACCGATCGTCACTAACGAGGTGAACAGTAAAAGAACACACATCGCAAGGCCTATGCGGTGCATAAGTGATGAACCGGTTGCCATTCTGTCTTCGACACGGAAACAGCGACTTTGAAAAAGCAACAAAGAAAGAAAAAATATCGTGCGATTGTACCAGCGAAGTAATACGAAAGAGAGAAGCAAAGACGTAAGCAACGAGTTGTAAAGAAGAAAACAGTTTTTTTTTCTTCAGAGAAAGTCTAGCACAAGGCGACCAAACCAGAGTTCAGGCCACCATTCATTATTTTCCCCTTTTTACCCAGCTAATACCACACGCCAAAACAACATCAATCTCACCTCCGACCCCACATGCCGGATTTTTTTCATAATCAGGAATGTCACCGACAACTCACAACAGTACTACACGTGGCATATGTCCCTGACAACCGCGCTCTCTCACAAGACAAAATCGGTAAGTAAGGCAGGCGAAACTGTCGTAGAGAAAAAAAAACCCCCCACAATTTTGTCAGATAAGGCGTCCACCCACGTACTGCGCCTCTTTTCACACGGTCCTTGAATCCCTCTGCGTCGGCGTATACGAGTATCGGAGGCTGGATGGAAGATTTACCAAGATACCCAGCTTTGGTAATAGGTGCGAAAAAGAACAATACCTACACAAGAGTGTGTTTAAAAAAGAGAAAACGTTAGAGATGCCAAGCTACACGTTTGTTAGATGTGCGAATGTAAAGTTTGTAGTGAGGTGTAGTAAGATTGCACTGCCACTGCAGTGGGGCTGGGGGGCCGAGGCAGATACGGAACCAGCAACTGCGAGAAGGATTTGGCACGTATTGCTGACAGATATGCAGATCTAACTCGGTGCCTTGGATGGTGGGTACCGAGTAAGTCGACGAGATTGGTGGGTGTGCGATGGACCACAAAGGAAAATAAGCAAAGTGAAACACTAGGGTGAGATTCTGACTCATGCTAGCAAAGATGTCTCTCACTTACCTATGTAGGTTGTTATGCAATAGTACATCAACTTTCGCGTAGTACACGTGACCAATACGATAGTCTGATGGCGTAGACTACAAGACTCGAAGAAGAAAAATTGGCGCGAATTTACGCAAACAGAGCCTTGATCTGGGAAATGTAATAATTACGTCCTTGAGATGTAAGTACCCCCCCCCCCCCCCCCGCGTTTGAAGTCAGACTACCGTGGCGGATATATATTCTACTTTCAATCGTTTTCCGTCTTTCGTATCTTTTTCTCAAACGAGGCCTTTCGGACCATTGTTGTCGTCGTCGTCACCGCTGGGGGGAAGCATACGACTGCCGTACGCGGCTAAAGTTTAGTAGTAGTGACCTGGGTTTAAAAGTCAGCCGAGAGGATGCGACGCGACAGAGCAACCAAGCCAGCTTCAGTTTCCGCGCGTATGCGCATATTCTCCCTCCAGCACACCTCACAACGGCCAGTTTATCCCCCGACAACATGATAAATAAATATGCATTCTTTAATTCCTCATCACAAAACGTCGTATAGGACCCCCATAACAGCCCTCATCGACGCCCCTCCATCTCCATAACTGGCCTCCCACTCAACTCCGCCGCATTTCCCTGCGCATCCATCTCGCCGCCATCGATAGCAGTAGTATGGTTATATTTTGTAGCAATGGAATTGTACGCCGGCGCTTCCTGGTACCCGTTGCCTGCCATCTCGGGATTTTCGTAGGGATTCGCGTTGTCGTAGCCAGCAGGCGCGGGTTTTTCGTGGCGTTTGGAGCGCTTGAGGATGTAGAGGATGGCGACGCAGGCGATTGCGATGACGGCCAGGCCGCCAACGACGCCGCCGGCTATTACGGCAGTGTTGTTGGAGGTGCCGCTTTTGGACTTGGTCCCAGTACTGCTATTGCTAGAGCCGCTGTCGCTGTCGGAGGGTGGTGGTGTTGATGAGGTAGGCGTGACCAGAGGGCTTGAGCCGCTGTTTGAAGGCGAGGCAGATAGAGAGCGGGTGTTCGATGTGTCTGAAGTTGGAGTTGCTGGGTTGTGTTGTCAGCGACGGGGGATTGGGATGGTTTCCATTTGGTATCACATACCGCTTGCAGGAAGGATCTCATAGACACTCGTCGTCAAGGCCTGATGGCTCCCCGTCCAATCACAATAGATGCGAGTGAACGCTGACGAAGCGCCCAGAGATTTGAGCTTTATATCCGAATAACATGAGCCGTACAAGCCATCACTATCGCGATTCGTTAGCATCCTTCACCTGGTCTCCGAGGGAACAATGCAAGCTTACCATGTACTACTCCTGTCACCGGGGCCGTACACTGTCGTTCCTGAACAACTCGTCCATGCCGGGCAGCCCGTGGTTGTGATTGCAGCGGTCGTGGTTGCTCCATTTGTTTGGAACACTGATGACGACGGGCATTTCTGCCAAAAGTTGTCGGAAGTAAAGAGGTAGCTGTCTGCTTTCCAGAAGCGTGATGTTGCCCCTACAGCACGATTAGCACCATTTTCATACTGATCAGCTTTCACAATTGGTCAACATACAAGCAGTGGTATCGTCCAGAGTTCCAATCACAAGATACCCAACCGTAAGATAATCGGGGGGGGAGCCCGATGCGGAGTCTTGCCTGCGAAGTACTGCAGGAGCGGTCGTCGATGGCAACGGAGCATGTATCAGCGCAGCCGCTGCAAGGCTGATACTAGCAAGATGGAAAAAGAGAGAGTACATGGTAAGACCTAGCGACCGTCCACCCTGCAGTCGCAACAGCAATGAGAGCATAGAAAAGGGAGCAGCGAAGCAAAACCCATAGCTTGCGACAGTGATCATAGTGCATTTGAACAATCCTGGCCCCAAGATACAATCTCATTTAAGGTACGTCCCATCTATTTCGAGATCCCAGTCGACATGTAGAGCAGTGGTTGGTTGGCGGCAGCATGGCGGCACCGATAGAGTCTAGTCGATATGCGGGGCGAAATCTGACGACCACGATCAACAACAGACCAGGGTCTTCAGTGGCAGCACGAGGCGCGAGGCTGGCCGTATATGGTTTGGTTGGCGCCGACCTGTAAGGCATCCCGTCGCAGCAAATGACCATGATACCAAGGGCTTGTACCAACATTGTGTGATAATGCAATCGCCATGGCAAGCTACTGGATCTTGCCGTCCCGGTCGCGCTCGGTGCCAATGTGTTTGTTGTCAATGCTGTGTACTGCCATGCGATATCTCGATAAGATGCGCGATGATCGTGCGAAGTCTGAAAAATAGCCGCTAGAACAGTTTCGCATTGCCGAGTCTAGTCGCGAGGGAGTGGTTAGGTTCATTGGTATTGAGTGCGATAAGTCGTGGCTGAAGGCGTGCATTTTCACGAAGCGGCTATGCGATCCCTCACAGGTTGCTATCTCTTCCCGGCCATTTAGAAGCAGAACCATGTCCCAATTCTCTTACCCGTCCCTTTCCAGCCCTTCCTTACAGGTTCCATGTCCTCCTTGGTATACACATCTGTTTCCAGATCCATCTCGCTTGCCTTTCGGAATTTCGTCTTCTTCAACACCTTCCACACAACGATCATCAAGAGGAAGATGGGTAGCTCCAGGTAAAAGCTGACAAAATCCACGGCTGCGAACTTGGGGCTAAAAGATGTCCAACCTTGCACCAGCACGATGAAAATGTTCAAAACGATGCAAATGATCGGACCCCAGGGGTACATCCAGTTGCGGAAAGGAAGAAGGTGCTCTTTGCCTTGCGCTTTAAGACCTGCGCGGAATCGAAGAGAGGAAATACCAATGCATATCCAACTGAGTTGATTTGAGACACCAACAATGTTCTGCAGCCACGTCCAGACTTGGCCAGAACCTGCAAAAGACAGGGAGAAGAGGACGATGGAAACCAAGCTTGTCGTCATGACGGCAACCCATGGGACTTGGTAGCGCGTCAACTTTGTGAACACCTTGGGAGCATGGCCATTCGCGCCCAGAGTGTAGAGTAGTCGCGAGCCAGCGTATAGGGCATGATTGCCAGCAGAAATGACACTTGTAAGGACGACAGCGTTGACAAAGGACCCAGCCGCTTTAGAGCCCGCCATTTGGAATGCGATGGTGAATGGCGATGTACGGCTCGATTTTGTGCTAAGCCCGGGATAGTTGTAGGGGATGTTGAAGCCGATCATCATGGCGGAAAGGATGTAGAAGAGCAGAATACGCCAGAAAACATTCTTGACCACTCGTGGAAGCACGCGCGCTGGATCGCGCGTCTCTCCTGCAGTAATGGCAATAGATTCAGTGCCGCCGTATGCGAATGAGGCTGTGACGAAGACAGAGGCAAAACCTCCAATGCCACCCACAAACGGCGCATCGCCGATGGTCCAGTATTTCCCACCAATGTACCCGTATCCATTATTCCCTCCGGCGTTGACTGCGATGCTGAGGATAATGAAGATGACAATGGTCACCACCTTTAGCAAACTCAGCCAGTACTCCAGCTCTCCATAAGCTTTTACGTTGATGATGTTCGCCAGCACAATCAAGACCCACACCGCAATGCCGACCGCATACCAGGGCACGCTATCGCTCCAGTACCGTATCAACAGCTGCAATGCAACAAGATCCGCGGCAGTGCTCACAGCATCGTTGAACCAATAATTCCACGTCAGCGCAAACCCAAACGCATCGTCCACGTAGCGGCCGGCAAAGGTGCAGAAAGAGCCTGCGACGGGGACAAAGGCGGCCATCTCACCGAGGGAGAGCATGGTGCAGAAAACAATGAAGCCGACTATGGCGTAGCAGATGATGAGCGACGCAGGACCGCCTGTTGCAAGAGCTTTGCCGGTACCGAGAAAAAGACCAGTTCCTATGGTGCCGCCGATGGCAATCATTTGTACCTGTCGCGCGCTGAGGGAGCGTCGTAAACGGTCTTCGTTGACAATATGTGACACATGTCGACCCAGGGAGTCTGGCGACGGTGCCGCAACATCATGTGGGCCTTTCTCAGCGTCCAGAGCGGCCATGATTCAAGCGGGAGAAGGATGTAGAGCAGAGATGGAGTTGAACTCGCAACCAGCTCTCATGGAAGCTTTTCATGGCGAAGCCTGTAAGCTTCTTGGTCAAGCACAAGCGCCACAACCGGTTCGCATGCATGGCAGCGATCATTGCGCTTTTTCGCGCTTTACCGTCGGTAGCACGTCATTTCGCTGGCCGCAGATTGGGTGGTGCGGGGACATCAATGTGGCGGGATGCATTTTCCTCTGAACGTTGGTGGGTCGCCCATCTTGGCTCAAGCTTGACATGGCTTAGCGCTCGTGTCCCGCTCGGTGAAGGACTCCCATGTTCTTTCAATGGCGTCATGTCAAGGCTTTGATTGTGCTTTTCTCTCTAGAGAGTGGATCTAGAATTCATCCCAAGGAAGATTCTACAGCCATTGCTAAGCATCTTTTATGGTTTATTGTCTGGTTGGATGCCAGTGTCGGCAGTGGCGCATCGGGTCCTCGTATCCTACTAAGAATTTCGACTAGCTGGAAAGCTTATCCTAAGCTTACAAAACTTAATACAGGATTTCGTGTTTCTTTCTCACAGTGACAAGCTCGTGAACATGGAACATTTTGCATTTTCCACAATACTACACCAACCTCATATCTTGGATGGGCCAGTGCATCAGCAGCAGTCATGGCCAGGTTTTCTAAAAGTCACCTCATTTGGATTTAAGCTAATACAAGAGATCAAGTTTTTCATTTCTCGCGTGACCAAGGCCTGCATGAAAGGGACTAAGCTACGGCATCATGATACAAGAAACCTGTGCATGTTCATGTGTGTGAGAGAGAGAGTCAAACAGGTACTTTTTCCCCACGATCTCAGACTGCACAAACAACGCTGACTAAAATTTCAGTTAGAGGGAGGAGATGGGAAGCTAACGAACGAGCTCTGCTGTGCGCTATTACCTCGCTCGTCCTCTTCTTGCTCCTCCTGTATCACCGCAAGCGCATTGGCAAGTGCGGGTGCACTGACGGCAAAAGGCCTAAGGATAGAAGCCGGACTCGCCAACACTCCTTCACCATCCATCTGACTCCCCTCCTCAACCCCTCCGCTCAAGCAATCCCCCACCACCTTGCCAAAAGAAAACCATGTTTCCCACATCCAAATATTGATCAACGTGCACTTCATACTGAGCACCTCCTTAACCCGCGTCCACCAACGGGCGATGCTACGATATGAAATAGACTCCTAGTCGTCGCTGTCGTATTCGTCGTCTTCGGCAAGCAGCGCGGGGTACTGGCGACGGCGGAGATCTTGCTCGAGCCCGCCTTCGGATTCTGGGTCGACGTAGCCTTTGCCACCAATGAGTGAGAGGAGAACTGGGAGTAGAATGAGGGCGTGGGTTGAGGCCCAAAGGACAAGGGCGACCCAGACACGGAAGTAATATATTTCAAAGATCTGGAAAAAGAGGGGTTCGTTAAAGTGTCATGTGACCGTCCGCGGTTGGAGAGATACATACCTTACTCCTAGTGAAAGCCAACACGCCCACACCTAGGATCTTTGTGATTGTGATTCCACTAACCACACTGCTCGCTACATTAACCATGGCAGTCCAGGCGCGGGCGTCACGGCCCCGGAACTTATGCCTTGGTGCTCTCTCCATGGTTGCACGACTTGGGAAGGTGTAGGCGCGGGCGATATGTGCTGTGAACTCGACGCTAATGCCGACACAGATGATGAGATTGACAAGCGACACAGCGTTCAGTGAGACACCCAGGACAGCCATGGAGCCAATAATAGCAGACACTATCATACCGACAACGAGTGTTACGACAAAGCCAGTAGCAATCGAGCCGAGCATAATCATAGTAATGAAAAATACGGCAGCCAGTGCTGACCCGATGAGCGTACCCGTAAGGCGAACAATGGAGGTGTACTGATCAAAGAAGATGTAGAACTTGGAGTATGGGAACACTTCTGTCTCTACGTCCTTGGAGATTTCGTTTGCGATACGGCGAGCAGCAGTGTAGGCGGAGATGAAGTCCTGTTGTGATCGAAGAGGAGTGTGCGAAGTGCGGAAGTGCGAAGCTGGAATGGTAAGGTGTTTTGCGTCGATGACGAGAGCATCAGAATAAGCAGCCTTTCCGCCTAGGGGGCAGTCTTCGGTAGTGGGCGCTGAGATCCATTTTTGTAGGTAGTGGATGAACTCCTCGCCCTCGGGCATACCCCATAGAGTCATGTTCCATGGCGGTTGACGATCCTGGAAGCATGGCTTGCCCTTGTCATCAACACAGCACTTCTCGTTTTCAGGGTTCAGCCAGAGGAAGTAGTCATCAAGCCAGTTGGCAGCTGACGCGGCGAGATGCGAAACTTCTGGTCGCTTGCGTTCGGCCTCGATAATGTTTGCTAGACTCTCGCGGTCGCAAGTAGAGAAGCGACCACAGAGCTCCTTTTGTGGCTTTCTCTCGGTGACGTTGAGCTCCTTGGTAACAAAGTAGACCGGTGGACCGACATCGAGATAATCGTAAAGATCGTTGAAGTAATCAATGAGGTAAGAATCGCTGGGGATAGCAATGCGCTGGTCCAGACCAAGCTCAACACTGGGATACAAGGCAACACCTGCTGTAAAGATGCCGAAGAAGAGTGCAATGATGCCGACCTTGGTCTTCTTTCCCAGGATCGCTGGGGCATACGTCTTGCGAATGAACTTTTGCAGCGCACCTTCCTCGCCAGCACCGTAGCCCATACCCCCATTGAGATAGCCAGGGTCGGCACGTCCGACACGAACACAAGGGAAGCAGTCGGCGCGGTTCGTCTCGACACGCTGTTGGTTGAGTGCAAGCACCGCGGTGAACATGGTAACTTGAAGAATAGCGTTGATGAAGACAGCACCGGCAGCGTATGCGGCAAAGTTTCGAACAGCTGGCATACCGACTGCACATCCGAGCGAGAATGCAGTAGTCTCGGTAAGTGCAGAGAGCAGAATGGAAGGACCCATGCGTCCAAGAGCGCGCGATACACGCTCTGGGATAGTGCCTTCTGGATGGCTAATGTTGATGCGTTCGAATTCGTGTACAATGAGAAAAATGTTGTCTACGCCGACGGCCAGGACGAGGAAAGGAATGACTTCTGCTATAATGAGAGTGACCTTGATTCCGGCTGCGGAGAACAATCCAACGGAGGCGGATACGGACATCAGCACAATCAGAATGCCTACTATGCCCAACAAGAACTTGGATTGCACCAAGGCATTCGCTGGGTTGCGTAGAACAGACTGCACAGTGAGCGTCGTGGAACCAAGAGCAAGCGACGCATACAAGAACATGATGATGTAGCTGATGACGACGATTTTGGCATCCGTGTTGGTGCTCTTGTTGAGTTCTTGTTCAAGACTAACCTCCGTGTTGAAGCTCAGTCGCAGGCCCTTCTGACGAGCCTCCTCAGACACAAACCTCAAGTAGTTCTTCATCTCGTTCTCAAAGTCCATAGCACGGTGTTCTTCTGGAGTGCCCTTAGGATGATTCTGCACGACCCAGGTAACAACAAGCGCTTTGGCGTCCAGAACGGACTCGTTAACACCCCCGAAGAGCAGGTGCGGGTCGAGAGGTTGTTGAAAGGTTGGCAGACATGAAGATGGGTTGTCGACGCATTGCAGCAAATCGTCCTGCCAGCTGCTGGGGGACACGTTGGCGAAGTCACCTTGGAAGTAGCCAGTTATCGATTGAACGACACAATCGTCTCCAACAGGCTTGAAGCAGACTTTGTCGAGTGTCACACCATGTTCGTAGGACTTTAGACGCTGGATTTGGTTCTCAACCCCGAACCACCAGTCAAGGGTTTCGTAGCTAAGAACGGGACCAGAGCCTTCCGAAGTATCGTTGACAAGGAAGACCTGCTCGGCACGGAAGAAAGGCCCAAACTTGGCATCGAAGAAAGCCTTCTCTTGGGCGGCAGCGGAGTTTGGTGAAACCCACAGGTTGACAGGGTCGGTTTCGATTTGGAACCGCAACCATCCAAGGCTCATCAAGGCGACGACGATGATGCTGGTAGTAATGGTAATGGCGGGAAAGCTGGCACATACGTATCCAAGACGGCTGAACATGCGATCGCACCACGTGTTGACAAAGTAGTGTTTTGTGGGACGGTCCAACATGCTTACGTTATGTACTATATCACCCTCGTCTTCGTCATCGCTTGGGCTTGTGTCCTGCAAGAGGCGCATTCGTTCGCTCTTATGCTTGGAATGCTTCTGGTAAGCAACGTGACCCACGACGGCGGCACATAGGAGGGCAAGGAAACATGAGTAGACGACGATGACGGCGAACGATAGGCAGGGAAGCAGGCCGACGTGGCATTGCTTCTCCTCCTGGACGTCTGGTAGCTCAGTGCAGGAACCTCCACAGTCGAGACATGCGCAGCGATATCGCTCGTCGTCGGTATCGCATGGGTAGGCGTGCTTGTTCATAGCGTCCATGCCTGGAAAGTCGACCTCGTTTGGACGGGGAAAGTTGATCTGGAAGGGAGAACCCAGGAACTTCTTATCGCCGAGGAACTTGAGGAACAGGGTGTAGTTCTTTGCACCTCCTCCGATGAAGTCCATAGCCTTGCCGTTTGTTGCGCCAAACTTGACATCCTTGCAGCTATCGTAGAAGGTCGATCCATACTCGTCTGCCACTAGGTTGTCCAACTCGGTCACCAGGTACTTGTCGCCCTTGGGCTGGGTTTGTGTGACGTTGATGAAGGTGGACTGGTCGGGCGAGCAGGTGAAGGTGCAGAACAGGTTGTAGAAGTTCTCCTTGCAGGCCGGGCAGGCGTTGATGATGGGCGTGGCGCGGTCGAGGTTCGTCTTCAGGGCATCGAGCTGGTCCTCGTCGCAGCAAACATCCGTATCTGACCACTGGGTGCCGCAGATGTCGACTAGCTTCTTGCGCACGTCATCGGCTGGTGTTGTCGCAGGGCCGTTGTCGGGACAAGGCAGCTCTGAACCGAAGAAGCTCTGTTTACCGCACTGTCCTCGAATCGCACACCTTCCCTTCTCGTGTTTGGTGGTCAGGTCTGGTCCAGCCAAAGCGGTTGTCGAGAGGATGGCGACCAAGCCCACCGTCATGGCCTTCCACCCTCGCGTGCATTGCCGCACCATCTTATCGGCTTGCGCCTGAGCGCGTCTACGGGCCCGGTGGCCGTGTCGCACGGATAAAAGTGCCTACTCGATGATTAGTAGCTGTGCGCTATCACAGTCACGTTGCAGCAGGTCGCGGCAAGTCGACGAGGTTCGGTTGTATATGATGGCGGTGCGAGCCGAGGTGGCGGATGGAGCTGTCGATAGCTGTGTCTGCAGTGTCTGGGAGCCTGGAGCTACAGCTGCACTAGCGAAAGGATGAGTAAGCAATAGCAAACGGATGCACGACTAAATCTGATGTGGTGGTGAATGAGGATTAAGGCGCGCTGGAGAAGTGCAAGTGGAGGTGTTGGTGATGGCGGTTGTGAGGCGCGAGCGCGAGCCAGTTGCTGTCGGTCGGCATTTACAGACGTCACTACCCCAGCCCGGCCGCCAGCCGCCAGCCCAGGAACAAGAAGCATCGACCCCTGCCATGTATGCGCCTCAGCCACCGCCCACCGCCCACCGCCCACCGATCATCAACCGATCAGACGGCCACGAACAAGCAACACAAACTACCGCCTCATCTGCAAAATCTTATTCACACATGCATTGCACTACCGTAACAAGTTGGCTTGGCACATGCCAATCTTCGCATCAATCACAACACTGTTGCACACACCGAACGCATGTCGAATCATGTCCATAAACTTCATTGTACTACATGGTCTCGTGAAACTATCATGTTCCTTCATGTGCATCCATGCTCAAATCCCTCAGTGGTGTCTTTCGACGGGTATACCTCTTCTAGCAAACGAAACCTTTTTACTTGCGCAGATGCTGCACAAGCTCCACGAGCTGCGAGCGCGTCTCATCTTCCAGCTGCTCCTCGGGTGGGCCGAGTACCTTCTCCAACACAGGCATCAGTGATGGAGTAAGCTGCTGCACGGTGGGCTCGTTGTGCTGGTAGAGCTTGACAATCATACCAAACACCGGCTTGTTCTCCTCGAAATCTTCGCGGAGAGGAAGCAAGTTCACCAGACGGGGGAGAACCTCGGCAATGGGCAGCTTGTCGGGATGCTTGTTGATGAATCTGCTTACGCATCCCGCAGTGTTGTCAAGCAGGCGTGCCTGATCCTGTGCGTCCAGCAGAGGCTCAAGCTTTGAGAAGATGGTCGAGAGCGACTTGAGAATCTCGTCGTCGTTGGTCGTCATCTCACACAGGAGCCCGATGCCATACACAGCGTTCGACTTGGTCTCCGCGTCTTCATCAGACAGACGGTGGAGAAGCAGCTTGAGGAGACCACTGGTGTAGGGAGTGCAGCCAGCGCCCATGTTGCCAATGCACTCAGCAATCGACCCGACAGCGGCACTACGCTCCGTAGAGTCCTGGCTGCTGGCGTACTTGACAATCGGCTTCTCGAACATCTTCCAGAGCTCAGCAAACTGCGGGCCTAGGGCCACGGACAAGCATGTGACCGCCTCAAGCGCTGTTTCAATGACGAGCCAGTCGTATTCCGAAGACTCATCGAGAATCTCCTCCTCAGCCTCGTCGCCGAGATCTTGCTGGCAAGGGTGGCGCTTGGTGATGACGGCAAGAAGATGCTGGCATAGCTGAGGTACAACAGTGCCGTTGTCGGTCAACAAGACTGCAGGGCCGCAAAGCTTAAGTGTAGCTGCAACATCCCGGTTGATGTCAGTGACAGTGCTCCTGAGCAACGTTAGCCATGTTCTCAGACATGAATTGAACCGCTTGTTTGTGTTGGTGATTGCTCAGTAGTAGATTCGCTTTCACCTCAAGTGCACTTTGTGCATCGGAGTGAGCTGGGATTAACGACAGTTGTGTCATCTTTGCAGGGATTTGTTAAAAAAGGGTGAAATACGTACCGATCCATCTCGTCTTCCCAGATGGTCATAGTGGCGGTCATGACGAGGTTACCAAGCTTCTTCAGCTCATCTGGTATCTCTACAGCGAGAGGAAGACCGGGCTTCCACTTCGCCATGCCATCAGTCTCAGCCATGCCGTAGAGGCAGGCAAAAGTGCGCCATAGCGAACCGAGAGCAGCCTTGCGGATACCTTCGTATTGGTGATCAACCAGCTCCAGCAACTTCGTGACTGTCGCCTCCATAAAGGGGAGGTATTCGCGGCGGGTATGGGTGATGATGTCTCCAAACACTTCCGCGGCGATTTCCTTCTCCATGGCGACAGCGCTGACACCCTCGAGATCGTCCCAGTCTTCATCATCTTCAGCCATGAGAGCCTCATTCAAGTCGCTGTCGTCGTCGTCATCATCATCGCTTGCCGCTGCAACCTTGATTTTGCGGCCTTGGATAGTGACTTCAGACCCGACCAGGTCGGCAGCCTCTTCACCAAGTTCGACGTCAAGACCAGTCTCTTCCTGCTCAAGGCAGTCCTGAAGTCCCTTGACGGCGCCAGGCAGGTACTTGGCAAATTGCTCTTCGTACACCTTGGCCATTGTGCTCCAAAGAATGTAGCTGGTCTCCCTGAGGCGGGGATGATCGAGGTGCAACGCCTCCTCGGAAGCCTCCATGAGGGGTAGGACGTATGGCTCGAATGGCTCAGGACCGACGGCAGCGGCGATCTTGCCCATAGAATCACAGGTAACGCCACGGAGATCAAGCTCATCTTGGCTATCCTTGATTCGGACGTAGGGCGACAACTCTTGCATGATTTGTGCGAAGACGGGAATGAAGGCCCTTTCGGAAGCGGAGGCGATGGAGCCAACAGCACCAATAGCGGCACTCTTGACCCGAAGATCGTCGTGGTGGAAGAGCTTGCTGAAGCGAGGAACAAGCTCTGGGACGTACTTGCCAGCATCCTCCGGTTCCAGCCCCTCGATGAGAGAGTCAATGGCGTTGCAGCTGCCACGGATGATAGACAGGTTACGCTCATCTTCCGCGCCTTGCATGTTGCTTGCTGCAAGATCGAAATTCTTCAACATCGCGGGGATGAGGCGGGCGTGCTCCTTGCCAACATCCTCAGCGAGGTCGTCAGCCAAGCGAGCAACACCATTGAGGGCGGCCGCGCGAACCTTGAGCTCGGGGTCTTCCAACAAGTGAAGGACCATGGGCAGGATCTCGTTGAGCTGGGTAGCAATGAAGTCGGGTGCACCCTCCACACACATACCCAAAGCCAAGATACCTGCTTGACGGTAGTCTGGATTTGGCGACTGAAAGTAGTTGCCAAGGTTTTTAAGGAGAGGGATCACCACCTGGCTGGGGGGCAGGCTGGATGCGAGGATGTCGAGGAGGCCGAGAGCAGAGCGGGCAGGAGTGACGTCTTCATCTTCACTCGACAAGTCACCAAGTTCGGTGACAATGTGCAGAGCCTTGAGGGTGAGCTCCTCGCCAATCCTCAGAGCCTGTACCTTGAGCTTCCTGTACCGGACACATTGCATGAGGAATGCGATCGCCTGGGAACGGTAGTCGTCTTCGACGTTTGTGCTGGATGCAAGCTCAAGCATGAACTTGACGAGATCGCCAAAGTGTTTGGTCAACAGCGCAGATTCACAGCCGAGGAGAGTCTGGAAGACCTCAAAAGCCTGCATGGCGCGGTCCTCGTCGCCCTCGTCAACGGTAGCCTTCAAGACTGTAACCATGGCAGGAACAGACTCTTGGAACAGGGCCAGTGCCTTGGGATCCTCATCGGGCTCCAAGAGCATAGCCAGGCGGCTCAGACCAAGCATAGTGTTGATCCTGACGTCTACGCTCTCGGGGTCTTGGATGGTGGTGCTGAACAGCTTGTACAGATCGGAAGACTTGCCAGGGAAGGAGTCGCCTACTGATTCGAGGGTTGTCCAGATGATGTATGTTCCTACTTCGCGGTGGCGCGCTGTTGGGCTGGTAGCGGCCTGTTGCAGGTATCCAGGCAGATCGCCCCACTCGCCATCTTCAAAGTCCTGTGCGGCAACGGCAGCAATGACGCGAGCAGCCGAGTGTCGAGTGAGGGTGACATCTTCGTTGAGTGTGAACTGGAATAGCTGGTTGCGGAGGGAAGTCTTTTGGTCCGCCGGCAGGTTAGCCCAGTGCTTGGTCACGAGTTTCCTGGCCTCAACGGCAGCCAATTGGCGGAGCTCTGACTTGGGATGGCCACAGAGAATCTGCAGAAGGGCGTTGAGAGAGGCGGGAGAGCTATAGTAATTCTTGTTCAGCGTCGAGGTAGCAGACTTGACACGCTCGGTATCGGCTGTGAAAATGTCAGATGGGCACCATAGGCGGGGTTGGAGAACGTACGCTGCAGCAGGCTCTCGAGCAGCTGGACAAACTGTTGCTCGTCCATGGCGATGCTCTCACAATGTGATGTTGTAGAAAGCAAGGCTCTGGTGAAGTTTCGCAGCACAGCGAAGACCTTTTAATATTGACAGGTGAAGGGAAGAGCGTGTCGCAGGTGGGGATTCCGACATGGAACTAAAAAAAAAAGTTCCAGGGTCCAGCGCGCATTAGGTAAGCCGCACCCTCAGCCAATGACGCAGCAGTGCCGCCGGAGCAGTAAATTTTGCCGGGAAGAGGTTGCCAGTGTGTGGTAGGCTGGACACAATGCGCCACAGATGGTGGAATACCAATGCTAAAATGGCATGGCTTCGGTAGAGCGGAGCAGGGCATGGGGGGGGCAGTGTCGCAGAGACGACATGTGCGAGTGAGTGTAGGCGTCATCAAAGCGCAGAATAGCTTCAGATGTGCATATTTGAGACGAGGGCTTGATGGGTGCCTATACGTGAAGCTCTAAGAAGAGCCATGCCACTTGATGCCTTCAACTCGGTTTGACGCTGAGCTGCTGAGTAACTTGGAGATGGAGCTGAAGGGCCTGCAGCCATGACCAAGGCGCAAGGACTGGCATTGTGCTGCTCTGTATGGGGCGATGATGGAGGTGGTGGAGAGAGAGAGAGTAGAGAGTACACAAGGTGGGCTTTGAGATGGAAACGCAGCGGATGGGAATGGGCGTTGCAAAGCTCAATGGCAGCTGGGAGGAGAGGAATGTATAGGAGAAGAGTCCAGACAGCTCCAACGCGACCTGGTTGATAGCGCGCTAGCCCGGGGTCTGTGCGGTGGGAAGAGCTCTCAGCAAAAACAGAAGGAGCAACGGTGGACAGCACAAACACGCCGCTGCCATCACAAACGAGGAGGCTTCTCTATTACCTTCCTTCTACCGCGAAACTGTAATACCCCAACCCACGCCCACGCCCACTCCGACACCCAACCCGCCTGTATCCTTCGCTGGGACACGTTACTCGTTTACTTTGACCCCTCCGCCTCCAACCATATGGCTTCAGTACGTCTAGCAATTGCCGCACCCACACCCGCATCCGCATCACAACAACATGTGACATTGAAAACTAACACGATACAGCAAGCTCCCAATCAGCCGCGCCCATACCCGGGCAATTATCTTCCTAATGGCGGCGCCCCCGGTGGTCCATCAGGGCCCGCGCCTGGAGCTGTCCCGCTCCTCCCCAACCAGGGCCGTGTAATCCAGCAGGGAAGCGTGCGAGTGCTGTGCATTGCCGATGTCCGCGGTGAGCATCTCTCTCGATAATGTTTACAGGACTTTAGACTGATAATGGCCAGGAAACCTGCAATCGCTCAATCAGCTCGCTGCTGATGCACGCGCAAACTACATCATCCACACCGGCGACTTTGGCTTCTATGACGACCGCTCCCTTGATCGCATCGCCGAAAAGTACGTTTCAAATAGACATATACACAAACACTGGATCTGTTTACATGGCTGAAACTGACTGGCATAGGACACTAAAGCACGTCGCCCAGTACTCGCCTCTGCTCTCAGACCCGGTCAAGCGCTCCATCGCCACGGCGCCACCCCAACCCCCCATCAAGGAACGCTTTGCCCGCGAGCATCTCCCGCTTTCAGAACTGCCCCTCTTCCTCAACAAGACGTACACGCTGAACGTGCCAGTATACACTGTATGGGGCGCATGTGAGGATGTCCAGGTTCTGGAGAAGCTGCGGTCTGGCGAGTACAAGGTGGACAACCTGCACATCATCGACGAGGCACATTCGCGACTACTCGATGTCGGCGGTGTCAAGCTGCGGCTGCTCGGATTGGGCGGCGCTGTAGTCATGCACAAACTATTTGACAACGGCGAGGGCCGGACGACGATTGCAGGTGGCCAAGGCACCATGTGGACCACGCTGCTACAGATGGGAGAACTCGTCGACACAGCCAACCGCGTATACGACCCAACCGAGACCCGCATATTCGTTACCCATGCATCGCCTGCACGTGAGGGTCTGCTCAACCAACTCTCGGTGACATTGAAGGCAGACTTCTCCGTCTCTGCTGGTCTGCATTTCCGATACGGTAGTTCCTACAACGAGTTTAGCGTCAACCCCACACTGGACCACTACCGTGGAAAGCTCGCAGCCTCAAAGGCGTCATTCAACGATGTATGGGAGACTGTCAAGACCGAGGTTGAGCCTGCAGTGGCCGATAGCGAGTCCCAGCAGCGTCTGCTTGCCCTGGCCCTGGACATTGTGAACAAGATGCCTACAGTAGCAAACGGCGGCAACCCTTTCGGTGGCCCCGCTCCCGGCCCCCAGAGTGGCGTCATAGATGAGAGCGCCTTCAAGAACATGTGGAACTTTAACCTTGCAGATGCAGCTTATGGATGGCTTGTCCTGGATATTGACAGTGGCAGAATCGGTACCGAGATGAGGGCCCAGGGATTCAACTTTGCCCATCGGGGAGGAAAGGTCGCACCTGGCCAGACACAGCCCGCAGCTGCAAACACCAGTACCGGTCCCCCGGCCATGGTGAACCCCAGTCCCTCAGCTCAGCCATCACCCGCCCCAGGACGTCAAGGTGGACCACCAGGTGCTCCCCAGCAACCCCGCCCAGCTGTTGCGACCCCACCAGTTCCTCAGCAACAGAAGGTGGGTGCTCAGCCTACACGGACTGGTCCCTCACCTGCTCCGACTGCCACTCCCAAGGAGCCCCTCAAGGCCGCTACGCCGCAGCCCCCGAGCAACAACACACCGGCAAATGCGGACAAGGTTAGCACCAGCGAGGGCAAGACCAATGGCGCAGGTGCCCAAGACAAGGGTGCCACTTCGCCCGCTCCTCGGGAACCTGCCGAGCGAAAAGAAAGCAAGGGCCTGTTCATCGCCGGTGTCAAGGATGAGGAGGAAGCCAAGAGTTTGCTTGCGGAGGAAGATAGGTCCAAGGTCGAAAAGATGGAGAAGATTAAGCACTTCTATGTCGCCCATTTCGCTACCCCGGCAGATATGCATGGAGCGCTTCGTCGCGTCCCCGATGAGATCAGGAACGCTAGGGGCGGTCCGGACAACAAGACTGTCAAGATCTACAACGAGCGCGGCCCTGGTCCCAACCAGCCTAGGTATGGAGCTGGTAGCTGGCAAGCTAGCAACCGTGGTGGCGTCCAAGGTGGCGGCTACCGAAGCGGAGGTGCTTCAGATAGCGAAGGCGGTCGTGGCGGTCGCGGAGGTCGTGGAGGCACCTCGCGTGGCGGACGAGGCGGAGAGCGCGGTGCTCGTGGAGGCCGTGGCGGAAGGGGGTCCTTCAGGGGCGGTGCTGGTGAAGGTGCTGCAGCATCAACCGGAGGCGAGTCATAAGGCTCCCCCCTATTGATCGCACCATCTTCCCCTCCCCTTCTCACCCCAAGACTCTGATACCCCCTTCTTTCTTCTTCAGTTACGTGTGTTAATGGGCCTTGAACTAGTAGACGATATGTGGACTTTTTGTTCGCAAACCCGTCTCTAGTGGCGATGATGGCAAAATAACCATGCGTCCTAGGCTTTTTACAACTCTGTTTCATGCTTTTCTTCGCAGCGTGGGGGGCGGCAAAAAGGCGATCGGCGCTCTCTCTCTCTGTGTATGTCTGTGTGGTTGGTATTGTCTTTCGGTCGGTAAGTGGGGGCTGGGCAACCTGGGCACGTGTGGAGTTTCCAAATCTACATTTAAGAAAGGGAGATTTGGATTCGTGTGTGCTACGCTGGGACTAGAAAGGAAAGGCGGGAGATGCTGCTGGACTGAACTGGACTGGAATGGAGTAGTATACTATGATGATTCTAATGATGGTGATGATAATGATGGTGTGCATGTGTATTGTAAATGAACGATTATTAATGAACGACAGTGGATAAAAAATGATTTCGGTATTCGTTACCATATGACGTACCCGACAAGCGAATGGCTGCCCCAAGTCTAGGATACTGCTTGGAAAAAGTACAACAAGAAAATAATAGCTATTGGGTCCATTGTGTGCTAACTCTAGGTATTTTTGTTGTGTGGCAACGAAACGGACGGCAAGGCGTTTATAGTCCCACGCCGACAAGGCGCCCTCGATCTTCGGCAACTGTACTACCTTTATCAATGGCTCTCCAAATTACTTCAACGTGTCTCAGACGTCTTTGCTGCCAGTCGCATCAAGCACTTGCATCAATATACGGTCAAATTCGTCACCATCGAAGGGCGCCAGCTCGATGACTTGATGACCTACATTCTTACTCTTTTCACCCATTTCTGCAAGAAAACGCTGAATTGGCGGGTCTGTGAGCACAACTCCAACGTGATGCATGACGGTGAAGCGCAATGTGCGATGGATTTCCCTGCCTTCAAGATATTCCTCTTCCTGCCAAGGTTCCCTGAGAACTGAATGATCCTTTCCCCAAGGCTCGTCCGATAGAATCGCCCTGGTGCGAAATCTCGAGTCCGTCCAGACTTTGTGGAAACGGGCCGCACACCGGTACAATGAGTGAATCTCCAGACATCTTCTCTGCACCATGTCCCAGGAAGCGTCCTGGTGACAGAAATAGATAGTATACGCCATTCAAGTTGGCAGATGTGCAGATAGACCTTGCAATGTCACTCCCTATGCCCAATGGGCTTTCTCCCAGTGAGATGAAAGAGCCTTTGCCACCACTCGATCCTCTTGTGGATAGGCTGGGGTCCAGGGACTACATGTATGGCCAAACACAAAATTGACATATTCCCCCGCCATCAATGAAAGACTGCTCCTGCATCGCATCATCTTGGTCATGGGTCTCCCAACCAGTGCCGCCTGTCCTTTTTTACAGTGTCCTGACCTCTTATATGTAGCAGATTTTTTAGGCTGATTAGTAGTCCGTTTAAAGGCACGCTCGGATAGTCGGTAGCCCTGTAAACTTCGTCTAGCTTTTTGGCCTGCTCAAGGCCTTGTTCAGAGAAGATTTCCGTAAGTGGAATCGTGAAGGACTGTGCAATGATAGCTTGGCGAACAAATACCCTGCATACAGTTTCAACCGACCATGTTTGGTTTCATATGTTCTACAGAATGGTAGTAGGGTAGATTCGGTTATAGTAATCGCGCACGAGGTGAGAAGATCACTGGTGATCAGCATGTGCTTGACGGTCTTGCTGTGGCCTGTTATTTACTCTAGAATAGAAAAGCCCTATGAGTTGACCAGGTCTTGTCGTTGTTTCTGCTTCCTTGCGAAGCACATTTGCCAGCTAGAAGTACCGTGAATACCCGAGATATCCGCATGATTTCTCAAAACAAAATGTCACATCACGAGAGCAAGGTTCGGAAAAAAAGGCTAAAATTTCCGTACATCTAGCATTCATTATGAAATTCCATAGTCTTCTCCATCTATCCCGGAGAAATAATTACAACATCTCACTCAGACACGATACGAACGCTTCACAAATCAGAACCTCGTCGGCTAGCTTTATTCGAGCGTCACAATAACTGTCATTACCTGCAGACTATCAATGAAAAGCTTCCGGCACGGAAGAAAGAATGCTGCCCCAGCAGGAAAAAAAACACACATGCCATCCAATTCTCATAATTATCATCCCTATCGCAGGAACAGTAGCATAGAGTTTCACAGCATCTATCACGTCCTTGGTGCTTTTTGTTCGCACGCGGCGCTCTAGGATGCGGGGGCATCAATACGGAGATCGAATGGGCAAGGGATTCCGTGGCGGTACGCGACGGGGAACTGTTGCAAGACTTGGGTGCCATTGTAACTCCGCCGGCTGAGTAGTGCACCGACGGAGGCCGAGACCCAGGAGTGTTTTGGGCACTGCTCGAGTTCGCGCTGCCTCTACCGGCATATATGCTACTTTCACCTGCGTCTGTCCGTAGAGGTTGACAAGAAACGGGACGAGATAGTGGACAAGTACGACGGCGCGGAAGGGAACCTCTGTTGATGTTGATTCCTATCGAGTGGGCCTACCTCGATGATGTGATCAGAGGGAGTATCTGTAGTCGCATTTTTGTTGTAGTGGTAACGTATATGTCACCAATCATGTCGGTATCTAATAAAATGTAAGCCGAAAGACAGTGGTAGAGTGTAATAAGACCCACCTCCGTGGGCTTTCGACCTTGAAATTCTCCCGAGAAGACGAGTTTGAACGAATAAGTGTTAGCAGCGGGCAAATGGGCTCTGATTGCCGCCGTTGAATGGTTCAGCCCCTATGTCCACGCTCAAAGAGGTGCATCAGAGGGTCTGGCGCTAGCTGTCGTCCTTGAGTAATGATACCAGGCTGGGGGTATCTTGGAGCATCGATCAAGTCGGAAAATGACATGAGATCTACTGGTCTTATGTGAGGCATGTTTGGGGCTTAATTTGATGTGTCTGGTAAAACTGAGCCTACCGGTGTAGGGTCATGAAGATCATGCTGGATGATCGTTCGACAATTTATAAGTGTGCTAAGATGCCTTGACGGTTTTTTTGTGATCGGTGTGTCCTTCGCTACCACATAGTTTACACCCACACAATCATATCAGCCATTCAGACCCCCTGCTTCGTCCTTTGCTCCTCCATCCCCTATTTCTCTATCTGTTGAACCCATGGTTATGTGCTGGTACATCCGAAGGTCTACCAACAACTTCTTTCTCCTGCTTATGACCTTTCTACGAGCCTACCTCATCAGCCCAGCTCCGGCCTTTCTCCATAGGGGACGGCAGGCCAAACGAATCCTGTTTTTGGATCGTAGGGCGCTCAGGCTCAGTCTGCTTGACCTCCTCAGTCTTGCCTTTCGCGGGAGGTAGCTCTGGGAAGTCTGATGCGGAAGGTGGAACATCCTCACGCTTCTTAGTGTGCGTCGGTCTCGGCCCTGATCCTTCGAAATCACCACGGCCACCACGACCTCCTCTGCCACCCCGGCCTCTGCCCCTTCCGCGGGCGGAATGGCCCATAGGTTCTTGGCCATCCTCACCGGCGAATCCATTGTCGGCCGGTCTCGAGGGGGCAATTCCACCATGTGCGCCTCTAGCAGCACCACGTCGTCGTTCCTCCCCGGTGCCGGAGAAGCCATCCTCTTTCTCAAAGTCCCATTCTCTGCCTTGTTGTGCATTCAGTTTGCGCTGTCGGTTCTTTTCGCGCTCGCCCATCATCTGCTGGCGACTTTGGCGCTCCGCCTTTTGCTTCTCGGCGAGTGCCTTTTTGCGCTCCACATCCTGTTTTTGCATAACAGCTTCTCGAGCCTCAAAGTTACCCTTGTCGGCCTCTGCACGAGCGTGGGCACTTTGCCGAGCCTCGTTCTTGATACGCATGTTAGCGAGCTTCGCATTCAATTCGTCTTCCGTTAATCGTGTGCGCGCAGCACCGCCCGTCAAGGTTCGATCACCGCGCACAGAGTGTGTAGGTTTCTCTTTGGGCTCAGTCGGAGCAGACGGTATGCCTAGAGATTCGGAAGCATCGGCGGTGGTGGTTGCAGGAGTTGGCTCAGTCTCCTTGAGGGCCTTGGGAGCTTCGGGTGCCTTCTTTTCGTTTTCCTCAAGCCGAATGTCGGTGTTGTGTCCACCACGACCTCTTCCACGGCCCCTCCCTCCTCTTCCACGACCGCGACCTCCCCTATCGCCACCTCTTGGTTCTCTTGGAGTGTGGGGGGCCAGATGCGACTGAGGTGCCGTGGGCGCATTTACTTGTTCGGGTATGAATTCGGCAGCTGAAGCTTGCAGCTCTGGCGGATTATGCTCAACAACTGGGTCGGCAATGGGCGTGATATCGTCATCAAAGAAAAGATCGTCGGTACTTGCAGTTTGAGCGAATGGGTCTATTGACGGGTCGTTATATGCGGGGTCATAGGACGCGTTTGCGGTCTACGGTCGCGTTAGGTTTGTAATTGTGTTTTCATGACCATGGACATAGAGACGCATAGCATAAGATAGGGCCGGATGCTGGCTTACGTACCGGTACATAGGCAGCTTGTGCGCCTGATGCTGGTGCTGATGCTGTTCCTGGCTGAGCAACTGTAACCGCTGGCGCCGCAGCTTTCTCAGCCTCGTCGGGCTGAGTTGCCCACTTTGATTTCAACATTTTATATAATAGACAATAGTACCTTTACAAAATTTGTAGCAATGGCGAGTACGAATATGGTATGCGAGCTGATTGCTTGAGCTTTGCCCGAGTCCTGCTTAGTTGTGGGAGGGGCCGAATTACTTGCAGGAAGGTCCCAGCTTCCCGGCTGCCCCGCACTTACTGCAGCCGCGTGACTAGCTCCTTCACACTTACCCCGCGAAGTACTCACCACCTACGGGGAGTGCCATTGCTATGATGATTGCTCGCAACCATGATTCGTGTCAAAATATGGGGGTATCACAAATATTGAAGATTTTTTTGATCAACAAGACCACCCTGACAGCATATATTCTCGCACAGATTCTCATTCCTGAACGCCAATTTCCTGTATAGACAATGAAAAGTACTGCCTTCCGTTTCCCCAACGGCCTGAAAATTCAAAGAACATCTCTATATACTCGAAGAAAATAAAATAGAAAAAGATGGTCTACCCTCACCTACACTTGGTATCATAGTACCCAAGCTCATCGCTTCAAAACACCCCAAGTAAAATGAACAAACCAATAAAAGCTTTACAAAAGCCTAGCTGTGCAAAAGAATCTAGCAACTCTCGACCTAAATATGCTCCGAACTATAGCTCTGCTAATTACCGCAATAGATATCCTTAACCTGCAGTTCTTCTAGTGTCTTAAATTCATCCATACTAGTGTTCATGGTTGCAACATCGCCAACACCTAGAGAAGCCATCCAGCCATCCCAACGTTCCTCCTACGGAGACGCGGTTGGTGGAGTGAGTGGCGAAAAGGGCTGGACGTTAGGATTGAAGAGTATAGGTGATGCCATGCGTGTTGTGTAGGATGTAGTATCTGATGTCGTAGAAGTACAGGAATTTACCGAGAGGGGATTGGTGATGGATTGATGATCAGCGTTAGGAGGGGACTGCTGCTCGATCTTGCAGCTCATAGCGCGGTCGGCAAAGGGTACGGTATATGATGAACCGCTACGAGTAGTAGTTTGCATCTTTTCCTCAATAACCTCCAGGGAACGACTAACCCTGCTACGAATACTAGGGTATAACGCCTCTGCAAGAGGTGAGAGATTCGAGACAGCTTTCGTGCACGCCCGCGGGTCGGTAGAATCAAGCATGACGTTATTCGACAACTCGGCAACACCGATCCTAGCCACACCAGTCGCTGAGACCTCGCTGAACAACCCATCAACCGATAACGACGAGATGGGCAAGTTGCTGGTCTTCATGTTTGCAGATTTCGAGCCAGTGAATAGTGGAATGTTCTCAACCCCGTTGTTGTGAAGCCACTTTATCATGCTGGGCGTCTCCTCAACAATTTCGGCTTCGTCACTGTAGTGACACTCAGCGTCCACAGATGGGATGTATCTGCAGGCCACACACCTCTCGAGCGGAATCTCCATGCTTTCAGGGGTGGCAAGGGTAGTGACGGTCTCCTCGTGGAAGATGGTAGACCTGGGGGTATCGGCGAGTGTGGGTTGGGTGATGTTGAAGTCTTTGGCAGGTGGGTTTAACTTGATGTTGGTGAAAGCGCTGACTATGAACATACTAGCGATAGGATTGAGTTTTTGGTTGATCTGGTGAACCTTGTCCGCTTTGTATGGAATATCGGCCCTAGGAGCGACAGTGGTCTCGGTGCTGATGACGGGATTGATTCCAATAGCGCCCTCCATATTGTCCACTTGCTTTTCTGGGATTTTGCTGGCGGCACTATCCTCGTAAGAGACATCGGCCTCAGCAATATGCTCTTGAGGGTCTGCCTTTTCATCCTGAGCAATGCAAAGGAGATCCTCTGTCTTTGTAACGGCAGCGACATCGTTGATCTCAGCAAACATTTCATCCTGCGGCGCAACATTCATCTTCTTCTCTTTAGCTATTCTAGCTATCGTAGCGCGCTTAGCCGCATTTTTCTCCTTCTCTGCCTTCTTAAAGCCCTTCAGGCCCTTAAACATCTTGTTCACAACGGTGCCCGCGGCGTTCTTGGAAACAGCCATGATGAGAAAGGGAGATGATTAAGATGTAACTAATGGCTTGTTATTTTTTTTTGAAACAACAAAGAACTGGGATAGGCTTGTTTACTCGTATATACAATATCAGTGATGGTGGGAGCGAAGGGTACAACGCCAAGAGTAACAACCTGTGCAGAATAATGTCACAGGATTAGGGAGATGATAATTCTTGTTTAAGCTGCTGGTGGGGAGTGATGAATCAGAAATAGTAGAAAATATCACTATGAAGACAGGAAAATTGATAATAGATGGGCGACGTAGGTGGTCCATTCACGATATATTTACTCCACAGTCCGTGCATCTTGATAGGTGAGAGGGAAAACAGTGGTGCTTGAATTGATAAAAAAGAACCAGAACTTTCCAGTATCGGAAAGGCAACTGCGCACGGGCTAGAAGACGCGAGTGAAAGGAAGTTGTTGAGCTGACAAACTTGGGCTGTTTGTGTCGATCGGTACCTAGACAACAAGGAATGGTTGGACGGCACTTTTGGTTTTGGGACAATGAAGGTGGAAGGGGATTTTGATATGCGGATAAGCATCACAAGCAATCACTCTTATCACATCAGACTAAAGGACCGTCGGTCATCAGCTCTAATGTAAGCTTTCTTAAGACCTTTTTATTCCACATGTTATCAAGAAAAAGAAAGACATGGAGTCCCATTGTGTTCAGAGCAGTTTCTGCTATTTCTAGGTTCCAGAAATCTCATATTCATGCCAAGCGTTGAATAGTCTGCCCTGATTTCTCTCCAAGCCTTGTGCTCACCCTCATACCAAATCCTCTGAGGCTACTCCACCAGTGAAATATTCAAATATCAAACTCGCTTAGCGTAGGGAGGTATCATGAATAGAAGGGTACAGTGGCTATATGTCCACTTAATCTCAGCATCATTGCCATACTAGAAGCACACATGTTAACATAGAGACATAAGTAGTAACTGGACCCAGGAACTTACGACCATATAAGCGAGCTGGAGGTTTTCTGTAGCTGGTGCAGGACCATTAAGCCATTGCACATCAAGTGCGTGATGGGGATAGTCGTGGAGAATCTCGCTCAGGTCCCTATCGTAATCATTGGATTCATTGATTACAGGCGCTGATAACGTGTCGCCCACACGATCTAAGATGTCATCTCTCTCCCTTATCGATTTGGCGTCATCTTCGAGGTAAAGGACCGGGCGAACACATGTAAGCAGGTTGAGTGCGCGGAAGACTTCGTAAACCATCATATCAGCGCCCTTGAGGACAGAGGGGAGTGTCTTGGATCCCACTTCATTGGCATGAGCATAGGCATGGCTGCAGTATTTCCCGAGAATGCCGCCCGGAGCTGTTAGTAACGTGTGTTGTAAAGAATTGTAGTGGACAACCTACCTTCCGGCATGAAAGAAGGATCGTTTAGAGCAGCATTGACTTTTTGATACAGCGGGAGCTGCTGAACATCCATCGCATTGGTATGTCCAGTAAGCTCACCAAGACCACGGCGCACATACAGGTTATATGTGAGAGTGATGCGATATCCGGAAGTTACCTCAAGTACTTCATGCTCACAGTCGCTGTAGAAAGCCGCCCACTGAATGTCCTTAGCAGGACCGGCCCAGTCGAAAGTCATGGAATGATTCTCTTGGCGAACCACGAGCTGACCTCCCTCATGTTCACATGGGAGACATACAACGAGTGAGCCAAATTGTAAGTCTGAGCGCGGGGTGTCGACGTGTGGCTTGAAGAGGCCAGAGGGGGCTTGGTAGACCTATGGTGGTGGTAAGCTTCTGTGGACCAAAAGGAGCAGGGATAACAGTGGTTTACATTTAGCTTATATAGCTCAGCTCGGATTCCCTGAAATCCACCCGGCGACTTTGGAAGGAGAGCCTGCCCGATAATATCGATGATCCCAACCTCGTAAGGACAGAAATCGGTGGAGAACGTAGACGCGTCGAGCTTGGAAGCTTTGCGGTAAGACTCATCGATGACGTCCTTGCCCTGATATCCGAAGCTAGCAGGCATAGTACCTTTCAGAAGCTTATCTAGTGGGGATTGTGCAGCGGATGGGTTGTTGCATGGGAGCGTCAATCGCTCAATAGAATCTACTCAGTCCCAGCGAATGGTGACGGCAGGAGCGGGTTCAATCTTTCCCACTGCCTTGACTGTACCACCGCAGGCATATGTCTGATACTCGAGGACCTTGGAGAGAGCCAGAGCAATCGAAACGGTAGCATCGTGTGGAGCAGTTGCAGCGTCGTCCTGCTGCTTGTCTGCCATGGTTGTTCGCTTGGTATTGTGTCGAGAGAAGTGGACGCTGAGAGGGATTTGTACGAAAGGGATATACCACGCAGGGAGGAGATTGGGAGCCTATATTCCGCACGCTTACCTAAGTAGGCAATACTGACGCGTTCTCACGTGTAAGCGTAACGATTGTGCAAGGCGTACCGAAAGTAGGTCATCATTAGGCTTCCACGCCCCCGTGTGTTACCTAAAAAAAATAGCACCATCATCGGGCAGTGATAACAATACGACGATGAGCGAAAATAAAAAACTCCGCATACTTCCCATAACTCGGTTGTTGATGGCTTCCTAGCTGCATCTTCACTTCTCCCTGGAAAATCTCCAACCCTATCGCACGGAGTCTGTAGCAAGATAGCGAAGTCTCTCAAATTTTTATCGGAGCGAATGATGTGGTAGGTGGTTTACCATTCAAGTCCTCCACACTACCTAAATACACATTTCAGTCACGTACACAACTAGTGTCTTGTGGGGCGAAGCGTGGGAGAAAGCCTGAACTCAACTTCGTCGAAAATACAAAAACCATTGTCATGGCAGCCGAGATTCCTCTATCCGAGAAATAAGATAGCGTTACTTCACTTGTAATTGACGTGGCCGTGAAATGTTGCCGTTACTGCTATCCTGCTGCGGGCTTGGATGCTACCAAACCCTGCTGTCCGTATCATGTACATCCCGAGACCATTATCCTCACTGAAATTGACCAACGATGTTCGTCCTATAACTCGAACGGCGGTTGGGACAAGTGGAAGGCTGTTCGCGACTTGGTGAGCAAGCTTTAGGCAAAGGAGGAGATAACATGTCCCTTCGCGCAGGAACAGCTTCAACAATCTTTCGGGTATCAGAGACTTAGAATGTTGGACTGGTATCAGTGCCAGCATGTCGATTTGTAGAAACAAGACCTGTTCAATCCCTGGGAGCTCCCTTTCAGCTTCTATATGTTTACTGCTGACTTTGATCAATTTCAATTTGGACCCGCCAGCCGCATTCGTAATCTACATGTTTTGCGATATCACAATAGGTCTGGATCATATTCTTGACACAAAATAGTTGTCAGATTCAATAATTGGTAACGGTACTGGGTGCAATAATATCAACAGGTAGTGAACATTGTATTGTCTCTGTGGGATAGACGAATCGCTACCGAGCATGGTAGCGCATTCCGGGACTATATAGGTAACGATGACTTATCCTTAGTTGGGCTAGCTCACCCTTACCCAGGTCCTGACAATAGTAGCACTGAAAGAACACTTGCTAAATTTTTTGAAAGAGTTTTGGATTAGTTTTGGGTACAAGGTGACAGTTGCCGTGGATGGCATCGTACGGTTTTGCTATTGTTGGTGTCAATGTTAAAGCCCACGCTGAGACCTAAACCAGTCAGACGTCCAGCTTCAACCAAAATTGGCAGCCACTATACGATAGTACTCACATACAATTCACGGCTTACTTGCCGGCTTGATGATGTTCTCTAGACGTTATACTCCAAGTACCAAGGTGGGACCTCGTGAAGTATGGTATGATTTTCTGATGCTATATGAGGGGTATCACAAATCCAAAATTGCGCCCTCATAAGATACATGCGCCGGATAAAAAGTAATTCTAGTGGAACGCGCGATGATAGATGCCGATGCGAAGTCGATTGCCCCCAAGATCGCGTTGATGAGTCGGGTATGTAGAAGAAGGTCCGATTAAACAACGCTAAGCCTCATAGGTAGCACCCCCACTTACTCATCACCTCCATCCTCACATTCCGCATCATCCGCTTGAGCTGTAATCAATCGAACTCTAACCTACGCGCATACAAAGGATACAATGCCTACAATAGAAGCAAATGACGGCATTGCTCTCTATTACGAGACGCATGGCTCGCGCGACGCCCCTCCACTGATTCTGGTGAGACGCTCCATCGCCACTAGCATCCCAGCCCTTTACTATGTCTGACCACAACAACAGCTGCACGGCTGGACAGGCTCAGGAGCAGTATTTCAACGCAACATTGCATCGCTATCCAAAAACCACCATGTCATTATACCTGACTTACGTGGCCATGGCAGCTCTGATAAGCCCAAAGCGGGATATCACGTCTCCAGGCTAGCAATGGATCTAGCGAACCTGATCTCCCATTTTAACTTCAAGGATGGAACTGTAAAGGCAATTGGAACAAGTCTGGGTGCAGCTATAATATGGTCTTTCAGCGAGTTGTTCACCACTCGAGCGTTCTCGCACGTGGTGTTTGTGGATCAGGCGCCGCTACAGAATTATCTTGAAGATTGGGGTCCTGAGTTTGGCAACAGGGGATGTAACTCTTTAGAAGTATTGCAACAGGTACAAAAGACCTTGATAGAAACCCCCGAAAAGGCACATCTCGGTACCATCGGCGGATGCCTTGCATATAGATCACATCCGCAGCCTGGCGACCCGACACCAGAGTCACAAACATGGAAAGATGATGAGGAATTCTTTTTGAGAGAAGCAGTGAAAGGTAACGGATGGTGGTATGGCAAGCTCATGGCCGATCATACCGCAAAGGACTGGCGCCATCCGATTGCGCAGAACTTCGGACCAGGGAGTGGGAGTAAGACGGAGGTATTGGTAGTTGCAAGCAGCAGGAGTGGGTGCTTTCCCGCAGCTGGTCCATTGAAAGTGGTAGACTTGGTCAATGGAGGGGTAAAAGAGGGCAACGCAAAGGGTGTGACAGTCAATTGGGGTGGGCACTGGTGTTATTGGGAGCAGCCGGAGATGTTCAACAAGCTTATGATTGAGTTCATGGGATAAGACGAGCGTCTTATTGGAATACTAGTTCAGAGGCAACTAAGCTATGTCAAACTAGTGGTAGTGGACAAAAGCAGATCGATTGACCCGCTACATAGATTATCTAGAGTCCTCTGACTACAACTATCTCGATCGTTACCCCTTCAAAATATGATCACCCTCCCTAATCAAACTGGATATGACATATATTGGATATTGTGTCAGAGTATATAACAATCAGCCTAACGACGGTAATCTTATTCACGGTATCAAGCGTGTATTCCTGTGGGGACTCGCTCCTCCTGAGTCTATAGTCTAGAGCAAGACATCTATCTTTCTACTAGACACGAGCGCATAGGAAACATGAAGAGATAGCCGCACATATCCCGCCACTATCGCATAGTCCCAGATGTTGAATATCTACGTAGATTGTAGCGTCACAATCTGCTTCTCACCTGAATGTGGGATTGCCAAACGCTCTGCACTAAGATTCGGATCATCTAAGAGGATCTGTATGCTTAGCCATGCTACTTTTTCAAGCACAGAATTCAAGGTCTGGGAGTATATGCAGTTGAGTTTTTTTAATGTTAGTGTCAGCTTTCAGCAACGCGCGGGTGTCAGATGCCACATGCTGCTCAACATCATAGACGACAGGCTGTTTTTCTATAAGACCCGACTACACGAGCATTTCAGGATTCTGGTAATATCGCTGCGGAATTCTTTGGATGTTGCTGTAGTTGTTATAATCTATGAGTACTCATTCCTCACTTGTCGACAATATACCGCCCTGGGCTGTCTCTCTAAAGCTCCAGAGCGTATATTTCTAAGGTAGTAGACATGACATGCATCCAAAGGTGACATATGGAAATGGGGGAATTCCGGCAACGACGCTTTGAACTGGTGTATAATTATGGGTGGCATCTGAGAAGGTAATGGAGGAGCGAAAGCTGAACTCTAGGCATGGAATTTCGTGACGTTACTCTAACTATCGCTAGACTTGGATATTATCAAAGTGGTAAGCATTGACAACGGTGGGCGGCGACATAAACACCTTTTGGAATGAATCGAGTTCCTATACGTTACCGTGAAGTATGCTGATACACAAAAGGGCTTCTATAACCTGCTGGCAGCGTAACTATGCATATTGCCGTTGTCCACCATGCATTGCGGGCCGCGAGGAGGGGCTGAAACGCTCGTATTAGGACCGCAGACCAACCCACGCTATCTCACGAAGATACAACACAACAAACCGGAGATGGTATTGCAATACGGAAGCTATTCAAACTGTGGTATACGATTGAGAGTTAGACGAACAACATTGTTCATTGACGAGCAATCTTGGCTATTACATTGTTGTGGCCTGCTCCGCAAGCGTCGTGGCGCTGAAACGTCAACCACAGTCTCCAAGGCTCCGACCATCGAGTTACCCCCTCAATCCCAAGGTCTTCCAAGGACTGGAGAGGTATCGTCATGTCTCCTAGATGTCATCAGGTCCGGCAAGTCCCAAAGCCTGCCTACGGGTCGGCGCATCAGGCTTAAAGAACGGCTTCTCTGCCAATGCTGTCACTCTCGTTCCGTGTCTCGGCTCAGTTCCTTCATAATCCCAACTTGCATTATGGATAGTGATTCTGTTATCCCAGAGCGCCGATGTTCCTGGAGTCCACCGAAAGCGAACCTGAGTATCGACGTTGTTCTCATAAACATCGAAGAGATAGTTGAGGATAACATCGCTTTCAGCCTTGTCGAGCCCAACAATGCGGTCAGTGAATGCACGGTTAACCCACAGTGACTTCCAGCCAGTCGCTGGATGAACACGGACGATCGGGTGAACGCGCTCAATGTACTTTGGGCCAGCGCTAGTGTTGTCGCGATCAAGATATGGGTGCGCACTACGGTATACTGCCTCTCTACCGTCGATGATCTTTCTAAAGGCCGGGGAAAGCTTCTCGTAGGCGGCATAACCTGAGGACCAGAGAGTGTCACCTCCAATCTTTGGGATGGTATCATTGTGCAGATGCGTTACACTGGAGAAAGTCAGACATGAGCTGACTGGATAACGAGCATCGTCACTTACCCGGCTGGCTGGCGTTCGTGTACCAAATCAGTGTGCCACCTGGACGCTCCGCCTGTCTTCCTGAAGCTGGGAGTTACCTCTGTCGCTTGTAGATCCGGCCAAAGAACAGTCACTCCCGGCACGCCTGGTACAAATGGAACTTGCGGCTTCCCTGCATGTCAGTATACCAACAGTAGAGCGAAAAGAACAACATACGTGGACTTCGATTTCACCATACCATTCACCAAGCTTCTTCTGCTGCTGAGGCGTGAGATCTTGATCACGGAAGAACACCACGCTTCTTTCAGCAATCAAAAGGCCAAGCTCATCCTTCTGTTGGTCTGTAAGATCCTTCAGTTGAAGTCCAACGACTTCTGTTCCAATATGCGCAGTCAAGTGTATGATTTCCTTTGCAGCGCCAAACAGCGCTTTCTTCTCTGGATCAGCCCGGGATCCTGGATCGATGTGCTCGCGATCATAGTCTCTGATCTTGTACACATCGTCAAGGTAAAGTGGCTTAGCCGGCCTGTAAGGATAGCCGTTCGATAGGTCGATGCCTGCTTTCTCGAGCCTTTTTCTGGCTGGCTCGGGCAGCTTTAGCGAGTCCTTCTTTGGGGGGATGGTGTCTTTTTCTTGGATGTGTTCATGAATGGGGATGATTGCGCTTGGTGCCATTGTGACGGTTTGCCGCGTTGTGGTCGAGAATGACAGATGTTCTGTGAAGCCATCATCCCTTATATCTGGACCACATTTCCCCACTCGTTACCGTTCAATCGCTTAATAATACATTCCGTATCCGAAGGATCAAGTTGGATGTGTCGCGTGGCGATTGCGATATTCATGGATCCTTTGCGGGGTCGATCACATCATCGGCGGGATTATGACGAATACCCAGTAAACATCTCCCACCTTATCGAACAGAAAGGTCACCCTATTTCTAATCCGAAAAATGTGGGTTCATATGGTTTTTTGCAGTTTGATGCACCGATGTCTGCTGCTAGGAGTTCTCGCAATAGTGGATGTTCATGATGCCATTCACGTCGGCCATCACGTTTTGCATACCCTCACACCACGTCGGCTATGTGTTCAGCAATGACGGCCCCATATCGAAAGCCCCGCACTGAAGTAATGGGTAATCCGGAATATCAGTTGGCGGTGCATCGTCTCGAGGTTTTTCTGATTGCGCCGGATTGAGGAGTGATGCACTCAACCATCTCGCAAAGCCGCAACAAAGTCCAGGCCTAACTTTAGCGACATTCTGAATATGAACTTTCCTTCGAAACGCGTTGCCGTTATCGGTGCAGGTATCAGTGGTGTCGTTGCTGCTGCCCACCTCAAGAAAGAAGGCCTTGATGTCACAGTCTTCGAGCGATCAAGTGCTGCAGGAGGCATATGGTAGTCTTCCGAATCTGATCACTCTACAGTTTACTTACCTCATGAAAGGTTGTACGATGAGCGAAAGCCTCTGGAGCCATCATATTCAACAGTACCCGTTTCACAGGCTGGTAGTACATATGCATGTGAAGAAGCAGAAGATCTAGAAAGGTTGCTTCACGCGCCACCAGGGTAAAGTCTACGTAGCTCACAACTTTCTACACAGAATTACTGACTAGAAGCAGTCCATGTTACGTTGGTCTGAAAAACAACGTGAGCACACGCCTACTGGAAACTACGTTGCATCGGTTCCCAGTGGGGACTGAGGACTTTGTAACGCACAAAGTTTTGGCAGACTACATAAGAGATACTTCTATCTCAACGGGAGTACACGGAGTCACGGAGTATGATACCAATGTGAAGAATGTTTGGAAATGTGGTGAATCATGGTCAGTCGAGACAGCGACTCTGCAGACAGATACCACGGGTGTCGTCGAACGGAAGGATTCTACTCAGGTAATTGCTGCCGCCATCAAATCTATCTAGATGCTAACTATGCTGCAGAAATTTGACGCTGTAGTAGTTGCTTCGGGTCACTACCACGCTGCAAGAGTTCCCAATACTCCCGGACTGGCGGAGTGGAAACAGAGATGGCCAGAAAGGGTAGAGCACTCGAAACGCTACCGAAAACCTGAGAATGCTCAGTACAAGGTTCGTTTTGATCATTATTAACACAGCCTCCTCCAGTCGCCTTCAAACTAACGCTCCTATAGAACTATCTACTTGTTGGTGGAAGCGTATCAGCTACAGATATCGCACGCGAGCTCAGTCCATATGCAAACAAAATCTTCCAAAGCCAAAGGAATGGTAGATTTGATCTTCCTCCTAGTATGCTTCCCGACAATGCTTACCGGGTTGACGAGATTATATCATATGATGTGCCCGATGGGGGTACATCAACACCACTAGGCCCATCTGAAGCGATCCCAGCCACCGTTACCCTGAAGTCGGGCGCAAAGATCTGTGACATCCATCATGTCATACTTTGTACGGGTTACCATCTTACATTACCATTCTTGCCTCAACTTCATTCGGACAATACGCCAGTCGACAAGGCGGATGACACACTGCTGGTGACGGATGGGACACAGTTTCACAACCTGCACAAGGACATCTTTTACATAAACGACGCTACTCTTGCCTTTATTGGCGTTCCTTTCTTTACTGCGACCTTCAGCCTGTTCGAGTTTCAAGCCATGGTAGTTGCCAAGATATTCTCTGCTCAGGCAAAACTCCCAAGCAAAGAAGCCATGCGAGATGAATACAATGAGAAACTGAAGATCAAAGGTCATGGAAAAGCATTTCACAGCTTACGAGATCAAGAGGCGGACTACGTCAACGAGCTTATAGCTTGGGTTAACTCTGACCTGGAAAGAGTAGGCAAAGAGAGGTTGAGTGGGCACACCGATAAATGGCATGTTGCACGAGCGGATAGCTTAGCCAGGATGAAGGCCTTATTTTCCAAACCGTACGTTGAGAAGAGAGTTGAAGTAACATGTTTGTAGTACGAGTTTTGAATGAGACCGTTATCACGTGACATCAGATAGGAATTTGATCAAAGAGTGCCGTGTTGAAAACCACCCAATCTCCAGATCCTACAATGTAATCTACGCTAGACGTTCAAACTATTCATATCGTGTCTTTCGGGTAAATTTCGGATGCAGTAATCCTTCATGGTTCTTATCTTTGAACACAGGCACGCAATCTGCACGCTCAATGGCGACACATGTCACCACAGCATCGCCATGCAACACGACGATCCCCCAACACGCAACGTCGGTTATTTGAACCCATTTTCTGCCTGTAACATATAAACTAACCACGGACAGCTGAAGTCCCGCTCCAACCCTGTCATAACGCCATACCAGCCCCAGTATGTCGACTTGCGCCTCGTACCGAAGGCGCTCCTACTGTCATGCTAAGCGCCATCAAGAACAGCCAAAATTATTGGCAAGCTTGATGATGGCAAAGATGAGCTTGCATTGCTTGTTTAATAAGGTCGGATATTTTGCGCATACTTTCTTCCTTGCGGACCATACATTTCATACCAATCCCTCTCAAACATGGGACTCTCTCAAAACATCTCAACCGATGTTGTCTCAGCGACAGCTAGCACTCAGTCCGACGAACGAGTGAAACCAAAAGCCCATAAATGGTATTACTACCTTTGGGATACATTGGACAAACCAAAGGAGGAAAGATGGTTCATGTTCAAGCTCGACGCTGCTTTGCTTACCTTTGCGTCTTTGGGTATGTTGCGACGCGTTTCTCTTATCGGAGCCTTGGCGCTGACTGTGTCGCAGGTTACTTTATCAAGTACCTTGATCAGACAAATATCAACAGTGCGTTTGTATCGGGAATGTATGTAGTGGTCTTGCATCACCCGGAACTTGATTGCTGATATTGAGATAGGAAAGAGGACCTCGGACTTTACGGAAACCAACTCAACTACATGCAAACATGCTGGACAGTCGGATATGTCATTGGCGAAATACCCAGCAACATCATCTTGACTCGCATTCGGCCGTCGATTTGGATACCAGCCATGGAGGTATGTTACATGTACGATATAGGAGATTATCTACTAATAATAGTAGCTCATATGGGCAGTTTTGACGTTTAGTCTCTGCCGTGCTAATAACGCGGAAACTATCTATGCTATACGGTTCTTTGTTGGTAAGCTCGAGCCATCTTGCTCTAAGTCTCAAATCACTGACTAGCCTTGTTAAGGTCTCGCCGAGAGCACATTTTACCCAGGCATGCAATACATTATCGGGTCATGGTACAAGAAGGAAGAGTTGGCCAAGCGCTCCTGCATCTTCCATACCAGCGGCGCAATCGCGACAATGTTCTCAGGCTACCTGATGGCCGGAGTATATAAACTCGATGGGCGCGGGGGCTTTAGAGGGTGGCAGTGGTTGTTCATCGTCGATGGAATCATCTCACTGCCCATTGCTTTACTCGGATTCTTCGCGCTGCCCGATCTACCCGAGATCTCAAAACCGTTCTACTTGACCAAGGAGGAAGTGGCATTCGCTCAGAAGCGCATGGAAGAAGAAGGTCGGCAGAAGCGACAGCCGTATACCAGAGCAAAAATCTGGAAGATTTTCACCTCCTGGCATATCTATGCCCTTGTTGCGCTTTATGTGTTTTTCAACAACGGAACTTCAGGAGGACAACCGGTCTTTCAGCAATTCCTCAAAGCGAGCAAGAATCCCAAGTACACCGTCAGCCAGATCAACACGGTAAGTTTCCTGGTCCCCCCTTCGTTCCGATCACGTAGAAACTGATGTCCTTGCGAATAGTACCCAACAGCCACCAATGCTGTACAAGTCGTCACCACGCTACTGTACGCCTGGACAAGTGACAGTATCCTGAAAGGATCAAGGTGGCAACCGATTGTCTTCGGCGGCTGCATGAACATCATGTGCTCTGTCAGTCTCGCAATCTGGGATATTCCGGTCAAGTGGAAGTGGGCTTGCTACATACTCTCTGGATTCGGCGGTGGGCTATCTGGCCTATGCTTCGCCTGGGCGCACGAGATCTGCACACACGACAACGAGGAACGAGCCATTGTCGTCGGTGCAATGAATGAGATGGCGTATGTGCTTCAGGCGTGGCTGCCACTACTTGTGTGGAAGCAGGTAGAGGCGCCCCAGTACCGCAAGGGGTTCATCACAGTCTCGTTTTTGAGTGCTGCGCTGATTGCCACGGCGCTTACTATCCGGCTACTGCACGCAAGAGAGGTAGCTCAGAGGCGAAAGATTCAGCCTCCTGGGCACTTTGAGCGAATTGGTGCTGACGGCGAGGAAGGGGATTTGGTCGTTGATGCAGATCTCGGCTACAAGAAAACACCTTGAGATGTTGTTGTGACTCAGTGTTCTGCCATTTTGGCTATACTCACCCATCACCATCATGATATACACACTGAAGGTCTGAAAATCTAAAGCAGTGCTGGAGTATTAAGAGACAAGTAAAAGACCAATGGCCAGACGAAATCTCAGTTGTATATGCTGGATAATTGTTCATTGACGTGGTTGGAGGTTTACTTCTCAACCGTCTTGAAAATATGTCATTTCTTCCAAATACTCCTTTTTACAAACATCCATCTGTATTTCAAAAAAGTGTTCCCGAGATGACACAAACAACCAGACGTTTTCTTTTGCCGTCGACGTTTGCCACTTTCGTTTCTAGATAAAGCGCTCCGCCGCATCTCGCTTCGATCTCATCCCGTAGCTTGTCGTCCTGGATAGTGGCGTTCCCAGTAGCCGTGTTTCTCTCACGAATACTGCAGTATGCTACCCTTGGTTGATAGCGTATAGTAGCAGTTGAACCGGCTCTTGCACTGCAATCGGGATCCAGTCATTGCTAGAACAATCAGAGTTCCGGGATAAATTAACAGCACGCGGATCTCGCTATTGAACGACATACCCGAGTGTAAGGACACATCAATTGTATTTTTTAGCAAATTTCCTTAGATCACTTGCTCAATGCTTTTGCATCTATCCCCAATACGCTTTCGTCCACTCGCCTGCTCTCTTTGCCATGTTAACAGCCTCCTTGTCAAAACCCATGACAGCGCCCATTGCCAGTATATCGTGCGGGACATGCTCCTCAATATCGAGCTGCACATCATTACCCGCTTCCTTCATCTTTTGCGCCCATTCAACAACATCAGGGCATAGCACCTCGGCACTTCCAGCATTTACCCATATAGGCACGACGCATTCAAATGTCCTGTTCTTCTGCGAAATGTACGGCTGAGATAGTATTTGTAGACCAGGCAATCCAGCGTACGCGCTAGTGCCCCAACGGGTAAGTGGAGCGGAAAGAAAGTCAGTTTTGTAGTTTGGGTTGTCGTAAACAAAGGAGCAAGATGTATCCGAGGGATCTATCCACGGCGACCAGAGCACCGCTGCGCAGGGAGCAGGTAGGTCGATTTCAGGCCCATACTCTGATATATAGCGGAGTAGGGCAATTGTGATGTTTCCGCCAGCTGAATCGCCAGACACAATGATATTCTTTGGGGGAATCTTCAAATCGTTGACAAGGTAGAGGTATGAAGTCAGCGCGTCTTGAGGTGGTGCAGGAAAAGGGTTCGACGTCTTCGAGGCGGGGAGCGTGGAGAGTCGATATTGCGGGGCGAATATGTGTGTAGCAGGCGTATGCTCAAGCAGTTTTTTCGCCATATAACCGCTTGCTTTCGTTCTTCCATCTCCTGGGCAAGCGTTAGCAGGATCTCCTCAAACCCGGATTCTCGCGACTTACCCGCTACAAACGCACCGCCATGCGTCAGAAGAATAACTTTGACATTTTCGATATCGCTACCGGTAGTCAGTGGCGCTGGATACCACGTCGCGCCAATCTGTGCTGGCACCACATCCGGGTTGCTCCTCAGCGGTCCTCTGTACGCATCGTCTTTTGCTGGTTTGATGACTACAAAACGCTCTTTTTCTTCATTGGGCGTGAGGGGGAGCGGGGTCTTGATTTGCAGAGTTGCAACATGAAAAAGCGCAGAGAAGAAGATGCGCACAACTATGGCTTGTCGAAATGTCCACGTGGGATGCTGGCGACCGGAGCTGATGAGGTACTTGACGAGGTACAGAGGGGTGCGTACGAGCTCAAAGCCAAGTGCACCGAGCGCGTATACTCCCTTAAGAGGCTGTCGTGTAAGATATGTCATGATGATGCGTGATGGTGGCTATCATTTGCTGCAGCGAAGCTGTAAAAAGTCATATCCGGATGTCCCGTAGTCTAGACTGTGGGCCGAGGTCCCCGACCATATCTACGAAAACTGTATCGGCGAGTCGCGAATCGCGACGTACATCATCACATGTCAAAAAGTAAGCCCCGACTTCGACTGCATCTTAATTTTGGTACCAAAAGGGCACAGTATGTATATGGAAAGAGGTTCTTGATAACTATTTTTGCGCAAAGGTTTGCGCAAACCCGAAAAGAGCTTCGGAAGAACGGCTGTAGCAAATCAGCCTTGGCCGTGCAACGCAGTTCAGCCAATTCCTCGACAAATTGAATTCTTGGTGAACATAGAAAAATTTCCGTTAGATGTATTTCTCCGAAATATATTGTTGTCTGAAATGAGCGACGCACTGAGCAGAGGGGACATCACGTGACTGCGCGATGGCGTGTTACCCTGACGCGATTTGAAACGGCTATGCTCTTCCTAGAAGAAACACATTCTAGATCTCTGTCAGAATTGAGACACAACAAGATCATGTATGTTAATCCCCCTCCGCCATGCTTCGAGAATCAAGATGTGCTATCCGATTACACCTTTGCCATAGCGCAGCAGCCGAGTACGTTCATCGGGAGCAAGTCTACTACCTTTGCATAAGGTGAAGCAGTGGCCATTCGAGTATGGGTAATTGCAGTCAGCATCAGACACATCTCCTAACTAGAGTAGACTCCACGCATGCCAACGTCAGCTTGTGGTGCGCCACGCTGGAAAGTTCATACAGTTGGCCGAAACTCTTGCGGACAAAAAAAGCTTTGCTCCGTTCATCCAGTGGGTGTCATTCTACAGCGACTTGTGAGTATGAATCTTCCTAAGTGACGGAAGGATATTGCATCACTCTGACCTAGAATTCGTTCCAAAGTCCCAGAGTAGGGCATGTAACCAGAAACTGCACTTTGCACTTTCGTCCTAGTTGCCGAAGAAAGATTATAGAAAGAATGCCGATGAAGAGGATAGAAGTTGTAGCACAACAAAATAGCAGCATGTGAGAGGGGTTAGACGTAGTGTCAGTCATCGACTTTATGGTGGGTCACCCCGACGGATATGCTACTAGCGAGATTTAGCGCGCGATCTCGGTGCTCAGTAGTTCTGCAATAAAACGGCACGTATTCCGCGAAGCATATCATATCTTGTCCATGATATCGTTCAAGTTATTCGAGATGTCTCATAATCCTCTTCTATGTGACCTCCTGCCATATGGTCTCTCGTCTACAATCCGCTCACAACGCCATCCATGCATCCGTACCCTACAACTTCGACGACAGCTTACCACTCTTCTGCGCGGTATAAGTCGCAATAAGATCCATCAATGCCGGACTGAGCACATCGTATGGCTGCAAGCCCTCCTTCCTGAACTTGTCCCTTACGGCATCCATCTCCGACGGCTTGAACCCCTGCTCAATGATACTGCTCACAAACGCCGCAAACTGCGGTTCCTGCCAACCTTTCTGGGGACTCAGCTCCGTGTGTACAAAGTCTAGGCCTTTGAATGGGTGGTCGACGACGATGCGACCGAAGAGATGGACGCCGCATTCCTTGCAGGCATTGCGTTGGATGGCGGCAGATTCGTCGATGATGTGGAGTTTATCGCTGTTGGCAGTTACCGAGACGGCATCCTTGGGGATCACGCCAACGACAGAGAAGAGAGCGCCTTTGGGCTTCCAGCATTTCGAGCAGCCACAGGCGTGGTTGTGCGCGACGTTGCTGGCAAGGGTGACTTCGACCTTCCTGGTGGGGCAATGGCAGTAGAGCTTGCCGCCCTTGAAGTTGGGATCGCCTTTCGTGATGCCGTTGTCGATGGAGGGGTGAATAGACGGCATGTTGGTATCTTGATTGAAACAAAAGCTCTTTAGTGGGCAAGGTAGGTGCGGTTTGAAAAGTACAATTGACTTGTAACACTCGCCCGGGGGACCAGGTACCCGGCCAGAGACTATATAGGAACGACTTACCCGCAGCCAGGTACGACCCCCCTCACCGGACTCGAGTACCCAATACCGATCAGGGCCGTCCCTCAAGATTCGATGGCGGAATCGCACGAGTTGTGAGGATTTTGTGGACTTTTGGTGCGGAGCCGCATACTGTTTCCTTATTCGGTCAACCGGACCTTCCCCGCCACTTTGTGGGGGCGATAATCGAGATGCTCCACGCGGGACGCTGACTGCGCGGGTACAATGTGAACTTTGCTCGCATATACTGGTGCGGCTCCCGTAGGCATCCGTGAGTTGAGAGACATGGGATAGCAGAAGAGAGCTTCGGACGCGTTGGGTTGGGGGTCAGATGTATGTAGATGCGCCCGCCGTATCGGATGCAGATCCGACAAGACCCTGGACTTTCACTAGCCGACCTCTCTCTTTCCGCGGGAACACCACTTTGCAAGACTCACATCGTCGATCATCTTGAAGGGCACGGAAACGTATCGCACCCACCTATGACGGTACTAACCTCGGGCCAACAAACATCTTCGCTAGAGATGTCTGCGTAGACGAGGGAGAATCTTAAAGTCCAGAACCCCCCGCTATAACATCGTTGTAGTACGGGATCAGCTGATCAAGACCCAATACCAGCTTCATGACTTCAAAAGGTTGACCTGCGATCATCATACTCGGCATCACGTTCACGAGAGGAAGATATAAAACTATCCATGAATCAGATTTTCCACGCTTGCAGAATGGAATGTCTAGAGCTTCATGATCGAGAATTGAATTATCGCTCAGCCTACAGCGTACCTCGGCCGATGATTCAATCATGCAGACTGTAGTCGTCACGAAGAAAGCAGAGTTATCCATGGCAGGTGAAAAGGCCCTTCAAGCTCAAACGCACGAGCTTTTTTGCCGAAGAAAACGATCACATATGTTTGAAAATGGCACCCAGACCACCCACTCTTCCAGTCCATCTTCCCATCATGGCCGTGGCATTCTGTCTCAACTCCGCATTCGGAGCCGTAAATGCGACAGTCACGAGAGGTGCGATACTGCGTAACAGATTAAGACCTGGAGCCTTAGCTTGTTCGATTGCAGCCATAGCCTTCATTATGTCGAGCCCGCATTGCGTCGCCTCATCGAGGTAATGATCGGTCGGCTTTTCATAAAGTTCCGGTGGTGTGGAAGACTGGGTACGAATCTTGTACATGAGGGAATTCAAGAGAAGTCGGTTAGAAGTATAGTTCGACACGATGATCGCAGAGCCGGTGTCTACCGAGTCCGACTTTTGTGCCTTCTTTTTGTTCGCTTTTCGTGCAGATTCTGACACAGGCGTCGTATCGCGACTCTTGGAGAATCTCGTCAAGTGAGGATATGTCTTAGCCCATTCATCAAGCTGCCCTAGTAGTTGGGCAGCGAGCTTCTTGCAGGGGCGAACATTGATGTGCGGCGAAATGGGCGTTTCGAACAAAGCGCGTATGGTGCCTTGAATCTCTAGAAGAGCCATGCAGTGAGGCATCATGAGCTCAATATTAGTGAGACTTTGATATGGGTCCGGGGTCATGTCTATAAAGGGAATTGACATCCATTCTGGGGACGAGTAGACAGACTTTGTGTTGAAGACTACGCATTTATGGGCCTGGTCAGTGTTAGCGTAAAATGCATCCAACAGTTCCAATGCGCTCAACATACATCTGAGCTGCGAACGGCCTTGAATACGGGCCAGATGGCATCATTCCCACAATTACTGGGCCCTCGCATGTTCATAATCTCCGCCGAGGCTGCAAGATGAGCCATGGAGCCGCCAGAGGAGGCGCCCACGTATATCTCATACAATGCCAGAATGAGCGGTACCAGAACTTCTTCTTCATCCGGCATGCCGCTTCTTCTCAACTTTTCTATTGAGATGCGTTGAGCGCGCAGGGCTGTAGTGTACCACCTCCAAGAGTCAACCAAGATGCTTGGGTTGTGATGATAATTGCCATAGAATGCCATAGATACTGCGCGAAGAGAAAGTGTTATGGCGGGTTTGTTGGCATTTCCATGTATCTTGGGCAGATGAAAGAACCACTGGAGCTCAGGTGCATCTGTCTCTCCGGCCTTGTTAAGCTCAACATAGTGGGAAATGAAGGCTGCGTCGAGAGACTCAGACAGGACTTTCGAGGGCTGCTTGAACTGAGGAGGCTTGTATTGGTAACGAATCGCGGTGATGGCCTTTTCTACTTCATCTGAATCTGTATTCTGGGCAGGGAGCATGGCCCGTGAAAGCGAGTCTTCTCTCGCCGCCTTCTTCACGTCCTCTTGGTCTTGACATCCTACAATCGCAGAATCAATGTTCGTCAATGGCTTCTTCTTGCTGTTGTTTTCGCACACGGTTACTTGCGTTGTCTTCTTATCTTTTCGGACTCGCGGCCTGACTACGCGATCAGTCATATCGATGACAATGGAGCCCTGGAGAGGCCCAGAGCAGGGGAGTCCGAGATGACGGCATTGATTACATGTCTCTGGTGTCTCGTCACACTACAACAAAAAAATCAGGTGCTGTGTTCTTCTTCAGCTACATAGACTAACCTTAACGCGCCTAGAGCGACATTGAGAGCAACCTCTACTTCGCTGGGACTTGGGAGGCATCTCGTACACGTAGTCTGGCGTGACATGGGTGGATGAAAAAGGGAATTTCAGCGATGTACACACGAAGGATCTGGGAAATAATCTCTTTCCGCGGAGGCTTAAGGGGCACATCTTGAGTCATACTCCTCATCGGTGATGCAAAATGGTACAGTGAACGATCGGCAGATGTACGGCTACGATTGGTTCGGCACCTGCCGATGTTGCCGAACCGTAATGGTATTGAGTTGGTCCGCGGGACGTCTGACACGGACTGTGGTTCAAAAAGGTTCCACATCTCTCTTCTGTTCATTCCACAGCAGCCCGTACAGAGGTGGGTGCTTATGTAGGATTGTGGTTTAATTGGATCTGAAGGGTAAGCATAGATGCAAGATAGCTACGGCTGTACATCCATATCAGGCGATGGAAGATATGCACAAGTTTCATTTAGGCAGGCGTAGACGAGTTGTTGTAGCCGTCATCGACCTAAAAGACAAATGTTGGATTCTCCTCCTAAGAAGCGGTACTTTGGCCCGGACCAACCACCCACCTCACAAAAGTCAAATGATCTGTCATCGGTAAATGGTCCACCATCTACATCTCCCCCTTTTCACCCTTCTCTTTGCCTTCCTGTTGCAGCTCCTTCATATGTTGTTCATGGTCGTTGACCTGTTGCCTGTCCGCAGCGATATTGCTTTCACCGTGGCTAGCAAGGTCTTCGCGCCATCGTCCCTTGCCCTGCTCCTGCTCCCTGAGTTGGTCTTGTTTTGCTTGTTCGACTTGTTCCGGTGTCCGGTCGGCATCTTCCTTGATTGTCATGCGCGGTGTGTTTGCGAATGCGCGGCGTGTGGAGACGATCATGGGGCTGCGGAGTGGACGCATGGCTGTGAAGAGGGCGCGTGGTGCCATTGTGTACGATTTGGGGCTCGAAGAGATTTCTTATAGTACGTAAAAGAGGTGAATTGTGTTTTTTTGGCGATTTCTTGGGAGTGTATGCGAGCGTGCTAGAAGGACATTCGCGGGTGTAAATGCTCGTCATTTGCCTGACGTCATTCCCTCAAAAACAAGACAGCCATGCTCCACATAACCCACATCGATAAACATGCAAGATCTAAGATACTCTTGTAAGATAATTTGATCCAATTTTCATCGTCTGGATTGCCAATCTGCTGGCCTGGTTTCAGACGTAGTTGCGGGAATTTGTTTAGAACGGAAGACATGCGTGGGTTATTGCACAGAATCGCGATTTCCTAATGCTCTACTTTACAACCTCCCCATTAGACGCCCAAGAGCGCACGGTCTATCGTAGTGATTTTGTGATTCTTGACTTTTCTATTACGCCTCGAGTACCCTAGGTTGCCAGCATAGCTAGTTCATGCGCCAGATTTAGCTTCTCAGCATGAATATTGTTGGCTTCTCGTAAAATCCGCAATATCACACAATTACCCCGAGCTGTTCTTCGGCGCACTGCCTCCACCGCTGCTCTTCTTCTCTGGTGCACCTCCGTTGCCTCCTACATCGGGGCTATTCGGGTTGCTGACGTCCTTGTTACCGGGGCTCACATTCAAGCTGTTTTGCTTCCCGCCTGCCTCTTTCTCGGCCGTCTTCTCGGCCTCTTCGGGGCTCGTCTTGTCAGGGTTGAAAGCCGCGTCTGAGTGTGCAGCACTATCGTCCGATCCAGATTTGCTGTATTCGGTCGACCGGGGTTTCAGCGAGTCTTTGTCTTGAGCGTCTTTTTGAGCAAAGCGAGCCGGTATTGTTGAGAAGAACTGAGGACGGGCGATGGCAGCGCGAGAAAAGGTTACGCGTTGGAATGCGCGTACGGATTGGAAGCGAAACATGATGGATTGTGGGTCGGTATGAACTTTTTCTGGGAGCTTGAACGGTAAAAAAAGCCAATTGTCTAAGCTCAGGTATCTTGGAGGTTATGGTTTCGAGGAAAGCAACAATTGACGAGGTCTGGGTTGATGTGACGAGTTGATGCTGTAGCTCGAACCTTGACACAGGCTGACGTCATTGCTCAATCGGGTTGCTGATCACACGTGACTTGCACTCGATAGCCACTTCTGACGCCACATGATTTTAATCCGCTTCATAGACAGTATCATAAGGTAGCATGGAACAATGTCTTACTCGGCAAGTAAAGCCTACACGCACAAGCCTCAAAGATCTTGGAGCCTCCAGGCAGGTAGACGCCATGCAAATTGAGTAAGCAGCAAAAGGTTCTGCAGCACCTACCAAGTCAGGTGCGAAACTAAGCGGATCACGACCAAAGACTTTCATGTTTCATGCGCAAACATGGCGTAAAGATTTGCTTTACTAACTCCCTTCGTCCAAAGCTCCTCTCTCTATCTTGCTATCCCCTATATCCTTCTCGGCCATTATTCTACACTTGCAGTCTCTTCGACGTCGTACACAGTTATTACCAAGATCTATAGCAATCTTAATAAGCGAAGTACACTCAGGGGCTCTCCCACACATGATCATTTTTCGGACCGGGAACGTCGGATACCAAGTATCAAGGGAAACCATTCCCGATATTTCACTACGCCATACTACACGTGGATCCCACTTCCGCTTCCGGATCGCCTTGCTCTGCAGAGCCCGCCATCGTTCGCTCCATCCCCACTCATCCATGCCCGCACCCGTAAAGTCAAGAAAGCCACGGGTGGTGGCAAGATTGATTCTGAGATTTACAAAGCTGCCCTAGAAGAACTAATTGGGATATGCGAAATAGGTATTCCAACAGACGGGCATGCTTACCGCATACACAAGAGCCCAAACAAGGAACTTCTGCACTATTGCACAGCACACTACAAGTGGAAGAAGGAACGTCTAGCTTCTAAACACCACTCTAAACTCGTTTCACTACCAAAGTCAGTGAGAAAAACGTTTGCATTGGCGATCGCCTCGCCATGGGGGAGATTATCGTCGAAGGCGGCACCCAACAAAAGAGCTAGGTTCAGAGGGGTGCAACCGACAGCGTAGGGCTATGCACAACGCTTGGTAAGGTTTATAATGTTGCGGAGGCCTATAGTCCGGCTATGCTCATCTTTCGAGATGAATACGACCCTGAGCTCGTATCCCGGTAACGTCCGTTCCGGTACAGGCCTTGGAAGGAGCGATTAGCAACGCAATTTCGACTTCGTCCACACCCACCTGAATCATTCCTCGATGAACGCATCCAATGTCGTAGCCAAGCATGGTTCCCGCATCGGACTTGTAGCCCAGTCGCTGCAGTACCTGTCTTTTGGCGCCGGCCACAATTCCGCTGAAGCGGATACGCACGTCCAAAACGATCGTCTAAAAGTACAAGCATGCACACACACGACACGCGGCTTTTATGGCATGTTTTTTCTCGATGTAGTACAACTGCTCATGACTTTCGAGCTCGATAGCCGTGACTCTTGATGCATGCATCGCATCCTTCGAATTCCACGCGGCGCGATCCCCTCAACAGTACAACCACCTATCAGTCGACATTGCATCCTTGCACACATCTTTGGAGAACCTGCACTGTGCTACAAACAAACGTCTCTAGTTTCGTCGATCATGCACCCTGACACTCTTGCGCTCGACATGGACTTGGAGGGTTATACTCAGCTTGCAACAGTCGATGCCCATAACCATGTTCCGTCATACAAATTATGTATTGGGACAAACTCTACTCCAGTCTTTTCCTGTATCCCGGAAGTACCCAATATAACAAGCGTCCTACACACAGAGCGCAATATCTGTTACCGTGAGCGATGCGCCCAAGCAGTACACAAACCAGGGGCTGCCTGCAATGTCTTCAATGAAACCCCTTTCCCCACACATCGCTGTTCTTATACCTATTTCTTCAGCCAAAGTACAAGGCCTGATAGGACTCAGAGAAAATACTCTTATGACCTCACAGATGGGAAGGATCGTTACAAAATAGTTTACTCTCGTCGCACAAACATAGGACAGGCTTCACCTGTACACGAAACCTCCCGAGAAACGAGCGAAAACCTTATCGTTATGAACACAGCTCTTACTTTTTCCGACAGAACGGTCCACAAGGTGAACTAGGTTTGATCAGTAGGCTGCATAGGGTACGTATACATGAAGAGTACGTATACACCTACAGGCCAGCTCGTTTCATTTGCAAGGGGAGTTGAGAAGACTGAGAATGTAGGTCTGACTATGAGCATATGTAGGTGTAATGACAACGGTCGGTAGTGATATGCTGTTTTTGTTGCCTATACCAGAGTCCGTTCAAATCTTGCGCAGTTACAAGCCGACGGTTGCTCTAGCATCCCATCGCACGGATCGGACTTGGGTTATCGTTCCCACCTCCAACAATCAGAGGGATGACACCGAGTGCTCAAACTGCCGTGAGCTGTGGAGAATGTCGAATAAGAGGACTAACGGCATCTGTAGCAAGACGCCAGGGAGCCCTCCATACCGATCGTCAGCAACACGACCAACCTGGCAATGACCAGGATTGCAACTGATGTACCCACGAGTTCCGTACCTAGATCAGCTTAACGTCCGGACAACACCGAACTTTAAACCCCGTCGTGTTCAAGGAATTAGAGTCTTTCACCATGTATGATATGGAAGCCCGTAGCGATAAACCCGCACTGTCGAGAGGCAGTCAGGGTGGGCCTGGAGGGAGTTTGGGCATCCTAGAAGCCAAGAGAGGCAGCTATCTATTGAAAGATGTACACTGGATTGATATAAATCGAGTGCTCTTACGGTATGGTTATTGCACTTAACTTCACTCTCACATTCAACAATCTTCAATAACATATCGAAAAAAGCCCAAAATACACAACTCGTTGCCTAAGATGCATTCCAAACTATATATCGCTGGATTGATCGCGATAGCTTCCTCTGGCGTTATTGCCCGTCCTCTGGTAGTACTTCCAATTGAAGAGGTCAGTATACGCAAGGTGTGAATTCAATGCAGACCATCGTACTAACATGCTGTAGTCCAATTATCAACTTCGTGCTCTCGCTGAGCCGGAAGACCAAGGACGCCATGACGCCGGATCAGTACAGACTCCTGGTTGGATCACCCTTCTCATTGAGTCAGTCGGCTCAGGAACTGCAAAGAATCAAGTAGTTTCCAATGTGCGAAGGCAGGGTGGTGGAACAGGGGGTTCTGCCGGTGGCTCTACTGGTGGAGGCTCTGCCGGGGGCTCAGGCGGAGGCTCCGGTGGTGGAGGTTCGGCAGGAGGCGGCACTGGCGGTGGTGCTGTTGGTGGCTCTGGGGGTAGCAACGGCTCAGGCGGAACTGCAGGTGGCGGAACAGGAGGAGGTTCTGCCGGTGGTTCTGGAGGGGGCTCTAATGGAGGCGGTTCAGCAGGAGGTGGCACCGGAGGAGGCGCAGTCGGCGGCTCTGGGGGCAGCGACGGCCCAGGCGGAACTGCAGGAGGTGGAACCGGCGGTGGCTCTGCAGGAGGCTCCGGAGGCGATTCTTCTGGTGGAGGCGGAGCTGGAGGCGGTACAGGAGGAGGTGCAGTCGGTGGCTCTGGGGGCAGCTCAGGCACCGGAGGCACTGCTGGTGGTGGGACTGGTGGTGGTTCGGCTGGAGGCTCTGGAGGTGGGTCGGCAGTTATTACTACACGACAAGATGGGGGTGCAGGTGGAGGCTCGGCAGGTGGAGGCACAGGAGGAGGTTCTGTTGGAGGCACTGGAGCCGTAGGCGGTGGAGGTTCAGCTGGAGGCGGAACAGGGGGAGGTGCCGCAGGAGGCAATGGTGGGGGTGATAGCGGCGGTGCTGCAGGAGGTGGCACAGGAGGTGGTGCTGCTGGGGGCTCTGGTGGAGGCTCGGGGGGAGGATCCGCTGGAGGAGGTACTGGTGGAGGTGCGGCTGGTGGTTCTGGGGGCTCCAATGGCGGAGGCTCTGCAGGAGGTGGCACAGGAGGTGGTGCTGTTGGCGGAAATGCTGCCGGCAGTGGAGGAGGTTCTATTGGAGGCAGCTCTGGAGAAGAAGGCCTTTCTAACAACCTCAACGTCAATCTTCTCAACAATCTCCTTTCGGTAAGGTTTGCTGTAGTATAGACTATAGATAAGCCTCCTAGTTATTAGGAAGAGACAATCAGGATAAATGCGGCACAAGTTATAGTGCAGGCAATGAGCCAGTCTGTGGGAAATGCTGCCCGAGCTCTTTATTCTCGTCCTGAATCTTCGGTTCACATGGGGGTTTTACAGTGAATTCGTCTGACGGCCAACTCATAACTGGGCTCAAGCAAAGCAGGAAGACGGTCGAAGTGGGTACCTTCAAGGGTTTGCTAGATGCGCTGAATGCTATGGACTCGGTATGAGTTGCTGAGAGCTGGAACATGGACTCAAAAATACTTGAATTGAAGTTTCATTTCGTGAACGACGACACATTCGCAATCGGCCTCTATTGCCCTATTCTAATACAAAGAGCCATTAAAAATTCTAACCCACTTCACACATCTATTTCCCTCATAAAAACTGCAAACCCCACAAACGCCCATGCCCATGCTTGTTCCATCATTCTCTCACAACCGTCCGTTCAAAGCCCACTTTGCACCCAGCGGCCACCCAAGTAGGACAACGTAAAACGGAACGTATCTATCACAAAACATTTTAGCACTGTTTTTTGTGCACTCGCATGTCTTTGCACGGAGGGCGTCACTTACGCAGCAGTCGTCTTGCCAAACTTCTTTGCTAAATCTCCTGCACGCCATGCATGCGACGGGGTAAGAGCAGCATTTCTGGAAAATGGATGTGGCTCGACCATGCTGCGGGAGAGACGAGATAGACTTGAGAGGGTGCGGGAGATGACGCGGGGGTTCGATGATGGCATTTTGGTGATAGAGGCTTGAAATGTGGTAATGATTTTGAGAGAATGCCGAGAGTCTTGCAGTTTAGGGCTGTAGTTGTGGTTGTAGTTGCGTTCGTCTGTTTTGTCTTGAATTTACTGATTGCGAAGCACTGTACTCGTGACTGCTGAATTTTGTACTTAGATGAGAGTAAAAAATAAACCACAGTAAACAAAGGTCCTTCTATTTATCAAGACACTCTACTGCCTCATAAACACATCCGCTGCCTCGTAAGCAACCGTCCATATCGCACCACCTACGATGGCGTGAGACCACCCTCGTTATCCTCGGGACTTCGCGACAGACATCCACACCCACGACCAAGAAATTCCCCTATCCAGCCCTCCTTACCATAAAAAAAATCAAAGCTTCTGGAATCCAGGCTCCTTTGCCGCAAGCCTGACTGTGGCGGCGGATAATGCCTTACGCGACTAACAACCCGTGGTCGCGCGAGAGTGGTGTGACATTTGCTTGTTGCTTGTTCGGCACCCGCCGACAAGATGCCGCGTTTACCAAGTCATGGCCAGTCTGGTTTTGTTACAGCGCTGATGACGTGACAAGGTGAAGGGTGATACGATGATGGTGTGACAATATTCTACATTGTACAGGAGAAGAGTGGTCGAATTATGATAATGATGATGGATGAGGGTTCGGTTAGGGTGAGTTAGGTAACTGGTTCCTAGGTGGAGGTGGACTAACTTACTTGTAGGCCTGTAGGGTTTTACTCATACAGCTATTTTATGTACTTTAGTTTCGCTTCGTAGTTGGTAAAAACAGTAATACCACCAGACATAGATTTGTTCCAAGTTGTTTGCGACGAACAGTATGTAGACGCTGACATGTCTTCACCGTGCCTCGGTCTGACGCGACACCGCCGCCGCCCCATCCGGACGAACCCGCGTACAACAATGCTCAATCTTCGATTCGCAACCGCACAAACCTAGCCACGACACCCCCACGTACATGACATCAAGAAGAAAAGACTCTCCCCAGTGAATAACCTACACATAATGGCAAGCGCAGTCGTAGCAGGTAGCACAGGCCTCGTCGTACGTTCTCTCGTCTGCTCTCGCACATTCACCCCAAGATCCAAGCTGACCCATCCAACAACAGGGCAATCAAATCCTCACCCACCTCCTCGCGCACCCCTCATTCTCTCAAATCCACGCCTATACGCGCCGCCCTCTCCCCAACCCAGCAGGCTCCACAAAACTTATACCCATCCTCTCCACCGACACCTCCGTCTGGCCCAAACTCTTCCCCGCAACAACAGCGACACCAAAACTCTTCTTTAGCGCCCTCGGTACCACGCGCGCCCAAGTCGGCGGCGTAGAAGCCCAACGCGCAATCGACTACCAGCTCAACTACGACCTCGCCGTCGCCGCAAAAGCTGCAGGCGTGGAAACGTACGTTTTGATCAGTAGCAACGGCGCGAATAGCAGCTCCTACCTGGCCTATCCAAAGATGAAGGGGGAGCTGGAAGATGCGGTCAAGGCGCTGGGGTTCAAACATACGGTTATTTTGAGGCCTGGGTTGATTGTGGGAGAGAGGACAGAGTCGAGGCCTGCGGAGGCGGCATTGAGGTGGGTGGCAAAGGGGCTGGGGGGTTGGAGTCCTAAGATGACGGATTGGTGGGCGCAGGATGCGGGCGTTATTGGGAGAGCGGCTGTGGAGGCTGGGGTTAAGTGTGGGGAGGGGAAAAGGGAGGAGGGGGTTTGGGTACTGGGTATGGGGGAGATTGTAGCGTTGGGGAAGGGGAAGGAGTAAGTATAAGCGACTGGAGGGACGACGATGGATGGAAGGATTTTTTATTTTCTTCAATAGTATGATACCCATGTCTTGATTATTATCTGTTTGCTTGTATGAAATGATTGAGTGGCATTGCTACCGCCATTCGTCCTACACTCGACCATCATTTCTAATCACCAAACACCCTCTCAAAAGTTAACAACACTAGCCTCCAGCACCCCCTCCTCTTTAATCAATTCCTTCAGCACATCTTCCCCAACCCGCCCATCGACGCCCAGAATCATTAGCGCCTCTTTGTTCCCCGCCTTACCATTTTGTTCATTCTGTCTCTCTTCGACCTCCTCGTCCAGCGGCGCCACATTCATGAACTTGATGTTGACCCCAGCCTTGCCCAGCACATTACCCACATACCCAATCTTGCCTACAGAGTCAAAGTTTCGACAGATGAGCAATGTACCTCGGGGCACAAACTCTCCCTTGAACCTGTCAAGACGCGATATATACGGCCTGTTTGCTGAGACAAAGCCTTGGATGATCTGGTCATCGTCTTCATTTTGCTGCGAGCGGGTTGCCGAGGGTGATGCGTTGCGCGAACGGGATTGTTGCGAGACTGAGCGCGAGGCTCGGGCCCGGAGAGTGACAAACGAGGAGTAGGGTTTGTCTTCGACGTTCTCGCGGGACCGCTGCTCGTTGATGAGGATACCGCGTTCTTTGGCGAGTAGCTCGGCGTTGACAATGTTGATGTTGAGGCCGTCATTGGAGGTGATGGGTGTCAAAAGGCCTTTTACCAGGGCGGCAAAGAGGGGTTTCGTGGTGTTGATTGTGGCGAGCTTGCCTTCGTAGGTCAGGTCGAATGTGGTCCGGAAAGAACCGAGCTTGACAGAAGAGTAGTGCTGGGTATAGAGACTGCCCATCTTTTCCACGAGATTGATGTAGGGTTGGAGGGTGCGGTATTCGTCGGGTAGCACGATGGGTGCGTTGACTGCTGAACGTGGAAGTTCTCCGGAGAGGATAGAGACCACTTGCTCACAAACGTCAATTGACACGTTTTCCTGGGCTTCTTTGGTCGAGGCACCGAGATGAGGTGTGGCAACTACTTTAGGATGTGCAATCAGACGAGAAGCTGATGAGTCTTGCTCTGGTGGCTCCGAAGTGAAGACGTCAATTCCTGCTGCGGCAATAGTACCAGCATCCAATGCTTCAACAAGAGCATCTTCATCAATCATGCCACCTCTCGCTACGTTCAGGATCCGGGCTGTAGGCTTCATGGTTGACAACTCCGATTTGCCAATCATGCCCTTTGTCGAGGCAATGAGAGGCGTATGGAGCGTCAGGAAGTCTGCTTCTTTCAGGATCTCCGCTAGACTTGGTCGGAGCGTTACAGAAGCCGCTGCTGCCAGGTTCGGATTTGCATAAGGATCGTAGGCGATGAGTCGCATGCCTAGGCCATTGGCGATGCGGGCAACGGTGAGACCGACTGAGTGTGTGTGAGTAGCAATCTTAGATATCCTGAACACTCGACTTGCCTTTTCCTAAGCCTACAATAGCTAGAGTCTTGTCCTTGGCTTCGACACCCACAAGTCGGCTTCGTTCCCACTTCCCGGCCTTGATACTTTGAGATGCATCGCCAACATTGCGGGCCACAGCCATTAGCACTATCGCAGGTTAGTATATACAGAAAATACTGCATGGTCTGCTCACAAGCAATAGTGTGCTCAGCTGCTGCGTTGATGTTCCCGGAAGGTGAGTTGACCACGATAATACCATGTGAGGTGGCGCTTTGCACATCGACGTTATCAACACCCACACCTGCACGAGCAACCACCTTCATCTTCTTGGCGGCACCCAGGAGGTCGGCTGTCACCTTGGTCTCGGATCGAACAATGAGGGCATCATAGTCGCCAATGATTTTCTTAAGCTCCTCCGGACCCAATCCCTTCCTTTCGTCCACGTCAAACTGGTCTTTCAATAGCGCCAGACCATCTGGTGAAACCTTTTCAGGAATGAGAATCTTTGGTTTTGCAGTATGCCTAAGGATAGCCATGTTTGCGATATGTGTATTGCCCTACGTACAACAGTGGAAGGTGGGTGTATACAGGTATTCTTTTTAATCTCGAAGAAAGCTTGATATGAACTGGAACTTGTTGCGCGTTGTATGCTCTTTACACTGTGGTTTATCGTTGGGTGCTGAGTTGGGCGGTACACTCAACTCAGGGAAGGGTCAGGACTGATCTTCTTATAGAAGAAGACACATGTACTTATACGTTACACAGTTAACACAGACCGCTATCGGACTCTCGAAGCTCTGCGTCAGGCTGTATTTTGTATAGGTTACTTAGTGAATACTGTTACCCCGCACCTTGTTACCCCACGGGGTACGCCACCCTGCAGCTTGAACTTATATATCCCGGGGATGAAGAATTGAAGGAAGACATAGATATGAACCCCTTGGTTTAGCTTGCGAAACAGGTGCCGGTACCATAGAAGAGGTTAGATGTAATTTTTTAAGAAAAATTTCATCCCAGGTGTATTGCATCGAAGGCTCACATCCGTCATGGTACATGATGTGCATAATTCGCGCAGCACGGATAGCCGGATTCGACGTGATCCTAAATCTATTGGAGGCTAAGTAAATGTTACGTGGGATCTGTACATCACGCGCGGGCAGTCGGCGCCGCCCACTTACCAATTACTACGTGTCTTGAGCTTCTCGTTTTGCACAATCTCGACCCAGTAACCGTCGGGATCTGGCAGATCTGTCAGCTGCACGTCTGTACACTGGAGAAATGACGACTTACCTAGCACAAAAGCAATGTTTTTCATGCGACCGTCAGTAAGCCTCTTCTTCCAGTTGACCTTTTTCTCTTCAAAGCGAGCACAAGCAGATTCCAAATCATCAACGGCGATGCAGATGTGCCCAAATCCCTGCGGCTCGTCGTTGCCGTTGTGGTACTTGAAGTTTGCGTCCTTCTCGGTACCATAGTTCCAAGTAAGTTCGAGTAATCCTTCGTGGTCAGCCACCGGGTTGACACCGTTGGCCTTTGCCTCTGATGCGTTAGGGCCGTACCCTAGGAAATATAGGTTGAATTCATTGCTTGCGTTCTCGGATGTGCGTTTGAGCTTCATGCCCAAGACGTCTTGATAGAATTTGAGCGAGGCCTCGTTATCCTTGACACGAATCATGGTGTGGTTCTGCTTCTGTTAGTGCGATGCAGCAGACGCTTCGTGTATCTACATACCATGCGATACGTGCTAGTGTCCGTGTCCTTGACACCCTCGGTTTCCTCCAAGGGCTTCTGGCCAATCACCTCGACCCAGTAACCGTCAGGGTCCAGCACGAATGCAATGTGGCGCATGCGACCGTCTGTAAGCTTCTTTTGGAACTTGTAGCCAGCGTCTTCTAACCTCTGACAGGCTGCCTGCAGGTTGTCGACTGAGATACAGAGATGTCCGAAGCCCTTGCCCGGTTCCGCGTTGCCGTTGTTGACCTTGTAGTTTGGGTCATTTTCGGTCCCGTAGTTGTGCGTCAGCTCGATGATGCCTTCACGGTCCGTCCAGTGGTTGCCGTGTGAGACTGCCTTTGGGCTATCGTAGGCGAGAAAATACAAATCGAACTTGGCTTCGGGCATCTTGATCTGGTTGACTTGCTTCATGCCCAAGAACTTGTAGAACTCGAGAGATCGTTTGGGATCCTTGATACGGATCCTGGTGGTTCTCAGCAATTGGCCGGTTGCAGAGTTATGCATGCAGGAAATGCCATGCCGGTACTCACATTGAGTGGTTCAGCTTGTACTTGGATGGATCAGTCGCCATGGTTGCTAGCGCTCGAACGAGAAAGGTAGGGATGCTGTTTGATCTTGCAGGTCGGAATGCGATGGATGCCGTCGAACGCGTTGTTTGGAATAGAGCTCGACGAAGGAAAATCATTAACCAAGCTGTTCTCGTAGGCTGGCAGCGCAATTGAGGGGGAAGGAAATCAAAAAGTTAATGACGTGTGTCAACCAATGACGTGCATTGCATCTGTCTGCCCCTCATCACTTACGGCCTTTACTCGGAGGCAAGGCTGGCGAAGTTCATGAACATTGTGTTTGGTCAGACAACCTCACACTCGGAATGGGGCGATTGATGTTAGCTTACAAAGACTTGGTGTTTATCGGTTGATGCACAGGAGCTCAGCTGTCATCGAGTCTACAGGTCGGCAGGTAGCATGCCAACGATCCACCAAGACCTGTTGGTTACTTATCGCGATTGCCCAGCATCGACGCACCCCGTGCTTCAAGAGCTGGCAAGCTATCAACAGCCATCTACTATCTTGTGTCGCTGACACGAGATCTGGCTAAGAAAAAAAAAGACTTGGAGCGAAGCGCTCACGAGATCACGTGCAGCGGGAAAACAGGGTTCCGGTTCCAAGGCTGGTGTTGGTCATAGCTCTTGCGGCCAACTTGATCGCGAACACCATCAAGCTGATGATGCTGACATGCACCAAATCTCTTTCTTGCCAATCTGCCCATCTCTCTTTCGCGTTCAAGCGTTTGTTACTTAATTCATCTTGCACTGCAGGCAGGCGTGAATCGGTGACTCAGCAGGAGCACTGCGGAAGTGGGTTGTGCCAACCATTGGCCAGGTACGTGGGCCGTCTCCTGCATCACCACCATTCATATCGCTTTCAGCTGCCAAAACATATTTGTCTCGGTGTTTTTCGCGCATCGCAAAAAGTCATCATATACTTTTCTATTTCGCATCCAATATCCGCTATCAGCCCTACTCATCATGCCCGCAACAGGCCTACCGATGATCAACATCGCCAAAGTGAGCGATTGGCTCACACAGAATGCCAACGAGCACATCTATCCCCGGCTCTTGTGAGTTTCACTCGGTCTGCAGTACTGCCACGGCTGACACGATAAGCCTCATGTCCCCAAATGGCACGTTATTAGCGTACTCAAAGCCCGTGCAGACCAAAGAGCTCCGCGACCAAGCTGCCCTCATTTCCATGGCCTGGAAAGAGCACTGCGCTGGACGACAAAAGCTTTCTGCACGAGCTGGGGCTGCAGCAGACCCTTCGCTCAGACCCGCGCTCAGGACGCTCACTATCGAAACCCAGGACTGCAACATCATAGTCCGTCTGCTCCAGCCAGAGCTGCTACTAGTGCTTATTGGTAGAATACCCCCTAGCAAAAAGCAGGCATTTAAAATCTCCCCCGAAGGACAAGGAGACCCTCGTTATCCAGAAACCGAATTTCCTGGTTCGCGACCTGGCTCCAGCTCCAAACCGCTGCTTCCGGGCGATGCGACCGGTGACAATCTTGCACCCAGCAATGGAGACGGACTGACTGCAAAGAACAAGGCGCCTTCACTATTTAGTAATATGAGCCAACGGGAGAAAGATATCAGAGGCGGTGCACTCCATGTTCAACGAAAAAAACTAGACGCCTTGGCCGAGTACGTCTTGAAAGATTTCGAAGACACCTCTTTCGTCATGCCAGCGGACGCAGACCTACAGTAGAATGATTGTCTTAATCCAACCTCGTTTGGTACGTAAGTCCCTACATCTAACCACCCTTACCAGGTAGCCTTACCAAATTTGCACAAGTTTACATTTTCATTTCCACTAAAACCCCCCCATTCAACCTGTCAGCTACAACTCATCCGTGTTCATTGTGACTTTTGGTGGTTATGTAACTGACGGTATCATCCAACCCAGAGCGCAAACCTTTCGGGGCATTTTGTGATGAGACGACGACTAATTCGCCTTCAAAAAGCAATATAAACTCTATTCCATTATTATTGCCGGACGAGTCACAGCCAAAACTAGCAGCGGTGAAGGGGACGTTTGTGGCACAACATGACGTGGCTAAGAAAGGCCTTCCATCACCTGGTTCGATTGTGTGGAACGATATGCGCAAACCTCTGAATCGCATTAAAGAAGACCACATGATCGTCTTCAACCTACCTATTCCGCCATGGTCGTTCAGCCGCCAAAACACTTTTGTAGGCGCTGCATTAATACGTAGATCGACTGAATCACTGACTATCGCCCATCAATGGCCAACTCTTCCTGTTTCTGTTGATGTCCGAGAGCGGCAATCAGCCTACGCACAATCAGCAACATCGACAGCGTGGTCTAGCAATGGAGGCTTGTATAGTAGCATACGATGTCCACCGCCAACGTCATGCGCCTTCTCAACTCCATCCAGGATCGCGCTACCTATTGGTGACACTGGAGCCAGACGTGCCCACGTCCGCCTCACGCCACACAGAGATTCATCTCGTTCCCGGAGTCTGCGTAGCGGCCGTCCGAAAGCCTACTCGCCACGCATCGCCACGGTACAAAATATCTTTGAAAGGCGGTAGCTGCGCTACTTAGTATGACATGCACCAGTTATTCTAAGATTAATGTTTAGTTCATTGCATCAACCAGTCACCTCAATCTGCGCGTACATCTTCTACATTCCAGTCGTAGCTTTATCTGTCTTTTTCACATCCCTAATCCAGCTTTACTAAATCTTGTGTCAGAGTGGCATGCGGTTTTACTTGTATTTCAAGGTTGATTCTCGTCACCTTACTTCTACAGTCTACAACGTGATTAGCCGATATGGATCTTGGCATTCTCGTTTTGGGCAGTTGCTGGATGCACCCCATCATCTCCTATCACCTTTTCTACAGGTTATATTTGTCTTTTCTTTCCACAGATGAGGCCTTTTTTAACCTTTACTGTTCCGGAATCAATTCGATAAGCTCATGTACAACATAACAGGGAACTCAAGTATCACTAGTGTACTTCGACTTGGACCAACTAAATTGGAAGTGATAATAACAATAATAGACCATGTATATCCACGACAGCCACAATCTTTACCCATCATGGTGGCTACAAGGTTACCTTTTTACAGTGAGAATCTACCAATGCTACCTTTGATATCCTATCGTTGTGATGTCAGTATATGCGTGCGGTGTGGTACATCATCGCGATGTTGGTGATTAGCACACGAGCTCGTTCTCCGCACCACACTTATTTTCATACTATCGTAACAGCGAAATCCACAACATCATGTCCACAAAAAGATGGATTGCACCACAGAAAGCGGTACATCTTGGTATCGGAATAAAGCCCCAAATACACGATAATTTTCGTGCTTGCATTTCGGGACCGCTTAGCTCGAAGCCTCTGCATACGCTCGCATATTTATCAATCCTTCCTTCTCAGACTTGACAACCCAACCTTGGTCACACAAGATGGTTTTAAATGGCCCTCGGGAATCCGAAAAGCTCGACAAGACACTTCAAAAACACCGGGTATCCAGATATTCGTAAAACCCATCGCTCCACCTGCAGCGCTCGGTCTCGCAGGCTCAATATGGATCACATAATCGTACATTGCCAACTGGTGGGGAACTCTGGAGAGCCCCACTATATTCTTCCCGTTTGTGGGCTTGTTAGGCGGACTGGCGCCGTTCATTGCTGGGCTATACAGGTTCAAGGCGAGAGAACTCTTGTGACTGTGATTAATACCATGTGGGGTAGTTTTAAGATTAGTTCGGAATTTTGTACGCATTTGTGGTGAGTCTCGACGATTGAATGGTAGTATCGGAGTAATACTGATCCTTTGCATCTTTACCTGATGAAGGCTGCGAGCTACTTCTGGGTGTTTGCAACCCTGTGTGCTTGGTGGCGCGTTACAGTTTATCTGGTGGAGAAGGCATACGGGCCTGACCATGTTGTTACCAAGTTCTTTCCTATCGGAAGGACCCCGATGGAGAGGAGGGCGCCGCTTGTTATTCCTGGACTGGGCGAGCCGGTAGTCAAGAGGAGTGTGCCGAAGCCGTTACCTGTTTAGATGGGAGTGGCCAATAGGAGTGGCCAATAGGAGTGGCTGTTGGAGGCATTTTGGATGGCAAGATATCACATTGTAATGATAGAGATGACAAATGGCATGTTTTTTTGATATTCTAATGGTACAGAAGCGGAGTTGCTGGTTAGTGCACCAAGATGAAAACGGCGCGGTGGCTATCAGATCTCCGATACCTAGCCGTGATTTCCCCGCCATGATGTCGCGACCTCGTCTTGGCATTCCCTCAAGCACGCAATTCGCGCTAACACGCCTTTTCGTCGCGTCGAGGCGACATTCCGTCAATTTGTAGTCTATCGCCCGAAAGACGTGCTCGAGCGAGCACTAAGAGCCAATCATGGGTGATATGAACGATTGCGCCTTCCTCGGTCATCAATCTGCCGATGTCGCTGACAGACTACGGCACTTTTTTTACTCCTAGGAGGCGACCAGGCCAATCTACTCCACCAGTATTCTCCCACGTCGAACCCCAGGAGAGACTTACTCCAGTCCTCTCACACTCTCTCTTTTATACATATCAAGGAGAGCATCTTAGAAGCTTCGCTGAAAGGTCAAAGTGCTGAGGCGCATATCTTATTTACAAGATGCATTTCCAGCAAACGGAATCTGCTGGCCCTGGCGCCGAGCAGAATATACCCAAAACCTTCACCAGGAAGTCTTCCAGTCTGCCATTTGGCCAGGACCTCTCCTACCAATCTATCAGTGGTCCCACATACCTCACAGCACAAACCCTAGTTCAGCAGGTCGCATACGCTCTCTCAGACCGGATATTCGCCTACTCGGCTGAGTCATTCGACTTGGATGTAGCAGTCAAGTACTGGCAAGAACAGGGGGAGAAGAACGCCTTTGGCTACCAAACTGGAGTGTCTTCTTTGGAGACACGGACAGGCGCCGGAGCCATCGCATTGGGATACATATTCTCCAAGGATTTCGACTTGAAGAAGCGCCACATTCCTCAGTCGATTGTCGCCTCTTCGTCGACGTTGAACTACCTCCGCGCTTCACTCGATCAGCTATCCGCCCTATACTCGGTTGCCAACCCTCTGACCGCACATATCGCTGCTGTCGACTATTCCGCCAACTCGAGTGCTGGTCTTGTCACCGATTATGTATCCTCCATCACGCTCGCTGATGACCTTGGCCTTGGTCTCGTCTGCAGCCCGTCGGTTTTCGAAGCCCAGCATATGGCTCTTTTCTCCACCCTTCTCTCGAGCGTTCTCCCCACAATTCACACATACGATGGAATAAGCGTAGGAAGGGAGACGGCTAGGCTGGTCGACACATTGGACCAGACGAGGCTCCACGACAACTACGAGGCCGTGCTCAAGGCCGTTTCGGATGTGGACAAGAAGCACTCGGATACTGCTGGCCGTGTTCTGCGCTTGCTCCAGGCCTTCAACGATGAGCTTGGTGAGGACTACAAACTCTTCGACTACTACGGTCATGAAGAGCCGGAGAGTGTGCTTGCCGTCTTTGGTACTGTCGAGGCATCGTTGACTGCCCAGGTTGCGAATGCCCTCTCAAGAGACGGTGATAAGGTCGGCGTCATCAACGTTCGCGTCTACCGCCCCTTTGTGGAGGAAGCTTTCTTGGAAGTGCTCCCCAAGAGCACCCGCCGCATCGCTGTGCTGGGTCAGGTCAAGGATGAGGCTGCTGTGCTCGACCCTGCCGAGTACTCTAGACTCTACTCCGATGTCTTGGCGGCAATCCAGTTTGCTTTCGACAGGGATGTCGAAGTGACTGACGTCAAGTACTCGCGCGAGCAGGTCTGGACACCCAGCAACTTCCTTGATGCCTTCCGCCAGATTCATGCAGAGAAGACCGGAGCCGAAGTCCGCTCATACGTTGACATTCTGAACACTGCTGATGTGAAGCAATACTCTTTCTGGAACTTGGACGAGTCTCTTGCGGCAAATGCATCGCTCGTGCTCGGAAAGCTCTTCTCGAGCGATTCCTCAAAGAACGTCTTCGTTCGCAGCGGCCACGACAACCTGGTGCAGGGTGGTGTTACTCGCACGGACATTCGTAACGCCGACTACACAATCGAGGCACCATACGCTGTAGAGCAGGCCGACGTCGCTTTCGTTGGCGACTTGACCATTCTCAAAGAGTTTGACGTGCTGAACAGCGTAAAGGCGGACGGCACCGTCATCGTCAAGCTCCCAGGTGTCAAGGACGAGGATGTTGAAAAGAAGTTGTCGCCTGCTTTTCGCAAGATGCTCGTTGGCAAGGATATCGAGCTTTTCGTGTTTGACCCTGCTCTTGCGGAAGCCGTTGCTGAAGACGAAACCCTAGAATCGTATCTCACCCAGTTAGCCTTCCTGAAGATTGCCCGTGAGGATCTTCTATCGTCTGGTTTGTCCAAGCTTGCTGCTATCAACGGCGACTCCGAAGTGTTTGAGAAGCTCAGTAAGCAGCTTGAAAGCGCTCTCCGTCAAGTAGATGTACCTGCCGCCTGGGGCACTATTGAGGCAGACTCCTTGCCCATTGCTCTTCCCGCGGACATCAACGTCAATAGCTTTGCTCCCTTTGACCGCATTGAGCCCGAGCCTCCAACTCTGCTTAAGAATTGGGAAGTTGCAGCCAAGGGCTTCGCGTTTAAGGAGGCTTTTGGAACCTCCAACCAGGTCCGTCCCGATCTTGGCGTCAAGACCAGCATTGTCCACGTGAAAGAACGTCGCCGCCTTACACCGGAAGCTTACGATCGTAACATCTTCCACATCGAGTTCGACCTTGGCAATTCCGGTGTTACCTACGCTATTGGTGAGGCTCTCGGTATCCATGCTGAGAATGACGAGAAGCAAGTCGATGAGTTCATCAAGTGGTATGGCCTCAACCCCAACGAGATTGTCGAGGTACCTTCCCGTGAAGACCCCAATGTCCTTGTGAACCGCACTGTCTACCAGTCTCTTATCCAGAATATCGATATCTTTGGTCGCCCACCCAAGAAATTCTACGAATCACTCGCTGAGTTCGCCGACAACGATGCTGAGAAGCAAGAGCTTTGCCAAATTAGCAGCCCAGAGGGCGCTACAGAGTTCAAGCGTCGCGCTGAAATGGATACTGTCACTTACGCCGATATCTTGCTTGACTTCCCGTCTGCTCACCCAGGTTTCCACGATCTTGTCCGCATTGTCAACCCTATGAAGCGTCGCGAATACTCCATCGCCTCAGCCCAGCATGTAACCCCCAACTCCGTCTCACTGCTCATCGTCACTGTAAACTGGGTCGATCCCAAAGGCCGCGACCGCTTTGGACAAGCCACCCGCTACCTCAATAGTCTCAAAGTGGGCTCTCCAGTCACCGTGTCTGTCAAGCCTTCGGTTATGAAACTGCCCACCAAGACCACCGCCCCTATCATCATGGCCGGTCTAGGAACTGGTCTCGCGCCTTTCCGCGCCTTTGTCCAGGAACGTGCGTACCAGAAACAGCAAGGCCACGAAATCGGCGAGATCCTACTCTACATGGGCTCCCGTCACCAGCGAGAAGAATACCTCTACGGCGAAGAATGGGAGGCCTACCAAGACGCTGGCATCATCACCCTGCTCGGCCGCGCCTTTTCTCGTGACCAGCCTCAGAAGATTTACATCCAGGATCGCATGCGGGAGTCGCTCAAAGACATCAGGCGCAGTTACTTGGAGAAAGAGGGCAGCTTTTACCTTTGTGGTCCTACTTGGCCTGTACCTGATGTCACCGAAGTGTTGCAGGAGGCGGTTGAGGTGGAGCACAAGGTTAAGAGCGCCGGTGCGAAGAAGATTGATAGTAGGAAGGAGATTGAAAAGTTGAAGGATGAGGGGAGGTATGTGCTTGAGGTTTACTAGATGGCTTGTTTTCAAACGAGTTTTGGGTGAAGATGGGATGTAATGGGATGCTGATAGTGTTTCGAATTGATGAATATTGCAAAACTCAATGTCTTGATTGTCCTTTTGTTCGTGTTCATGCAATATCGCTGCAGTCTCACATCCGCATACACATGACAATGTAGTAGCTAGCTGGATAGTAACAGCAGAGCTTAGAAAGCCCATCTGGCCCTAGCGGCTTCTTACAGAGCCCTGGAAGTCCTCTGGACAGCAGCGAGAACAACGGCTTTCAAGCTATTTTGCTCCCTTTGGCTGCTGCTGCGTCTTACCGCTTGCTAGGTAATCAGGCTCCTTCCTTGTCAAACTTTCAGACCTCGTCAGCCATCATCGCTCCGTACACTCGCAACCTAGCACTAAGTCTTTGTGGTCACTAACTAGATTCTTGTTGTTGTCGGGTGGACTGAGTACATCAGTGTTCCTTGGACGTTTTCAGGGACGACAAGTTGCACTGAAATCTACGACTGAAGTTTCCTATTATCATTATTAAAAACTACTAGCTAACAAGGTGTCGCATGACATAATCCCGGCATCCTTGTATATATTGGATTGCCCCGATACCTAGTTAGCTAGCCTGATACAATACAATAATGACCATACCCATCCTCTCTCACACAAGGTAGATATCTGGCTGATGAAATGAAAGTTGACTCAAATTTCTTCTCTTCTCGCTGTATTGAGCATGATTACCTCTCTCTCTTTCTCTCTCTCTCTTAAGTAACGGAACCCCGCATTATTATCATTCGCTTTCCACTCAAACACACTATTGCCTCCTCGCAGCCTCTTTCGCCTTCTTGGCCGCTCGCAATCTTGCTACCTTCAGCTCTGCTTCTGCAGCTGCTAGCTCCGCATCATCGCTGTCCCACTCGTCGTTGAAAGAAGGGTCATCGGTAGAAGCTCCCTGGGCTACTGGGCCCGAGTGGTTTAGGGCGTGGTTGTGCATGTTGTTTGATGTGGTGGAGGAGGAGGGTGACGGTGACGGTTCGCGCTTGACCTTGGGGTAGTCCGATTCGGGGATGCGAATGGGAGGAGATGTTAGGGGCTGGTGGAAAGAACGAGGGGATAGTTGGGGAAGACAGTTGTAAGAAAGGGGGTACATGCCTGAGTGGGGGTTAGCGAGTGCTAGACGGATTGTAAATAGGGGAAACATACCGTAGGATGGCGGCGGTTGTGGGCCGCGATAAGCGTTCTTGGGGAACTGTGAAGCGCCATAGCCTGGGTTATTGAAACAATTATCCCAGCCGGCATAGCTGTTGTAAGCATGCATAGGAAGACCCCACTGGCCAGTCGGTGGGCCATAGCCGTAGTGAGGCAGCAGTCGTGGTGGCAACATCAGGTTGGATGACTCGTCTTTGATGCTAGTCTGCTTCGGTGCCTTGCTCTCCTTGGAGCGCAAAAGAGCTGGAGACATCTCATGACTGTCATTATAGCTGCTTGCTTGCTGAAACTTCTCGGAGGCAGCATGATGGCTGTGATATGCGCCATCCAAACTCGCCTCAGAATCTTCCCCCTCACCACCCATCTCGCAATCGGCATCGCCCTCTCCACCTTCACTAACGTCCTCCGGACTCGACCTCACTGAAAAGATGTGATCGATATCTTCCTCACTCCCCAGCTGCTCCTTGCGATTGACAAGCAAATGCTTATACCGAATCTCAAACGCATAGCCAACCTCCCATCTCTTGTCCAACATGTCCTCAATGACATCAAAATCTGTAGTCACAAGCTGCGGCTTGCGATTGCCTGTGTGGCGAATCCGGTACCGGACCACCTCGTTCATCGTCTTGTGCAACTCCTCTTTGTTTTTTGTGATCTTGGCAATCATGAGTATCGCTTTTAGGACTGAGGGCAGCCACTTCATCGCGTCATTTTCGTGAGATCGGTAGATGGAGCGCTTGCCGTGAATGCCACGTTTTACAAGAGGTCGGTACTGCTTGGGTATGTACGAAGTAATGAAGTTGGGGCCCCAGTAGGAGGTTATCTCGCTTATTAGTGCTTTTTTGGCAACGAGATCGTTCTTAATGATGGGTTTGGATGTCCAAGCCGTAGGGCTAGGTTTTTTAGGCTTGCTGGTAGGCTTGGTAGCTTGGGGGTTGGAGAGGGCTGGAGAGGACCTGGGGATTTGCCTAGTCAAAGAGTGTTCTTTCTGTTTTTCAAGCTGACAAATTGATGGGCGGTCATCGCCGTCCTGGATGTGTGTACGGCGCTGGCGAGTTACCATGATGGGCATGTCGTCTTCAGAAGAGTCTTGACGTGTCTTGATTTTGATGGGTTGACCTTTGGACGTTACCTCTTGGATCTCGTCGTCTTCATCTTGTTGGAGGGTGCGATTCATTGTGTTTGAACAGTTGGCGATGTTTTTACCAGTCTGTAATTGCCTCGTCAGCAGGGTAAAGTTGGAGTGTGGGTGGCGATACGGTCTCAATGCCACGGAGCGATACCGGTCGGAAAGTACCGACTAACATAATATGGACTACTTATAGTTACAGGCCGGCTTGGCCCTATAGGATTTAGTGCTGGAACGACTTCCAAAGGTCGATTGCCTTGAGCACGGGTAAGCGAGGGTGATGAGAGTCGTCGCTAGCAAGACAGTCCGGACTGAACAGACGCTCGAGATATTCGGCGAGTAGAAACACGCCAATATTATGACCATATTTTTCTGACGTTTGGTTCTTTGAGAAGCTTGTTGTAAGTATAGAGTGCTGCAGTCATCGAAGGTTAAGGTTTATAGCTACTGTGGAGTGGAGGAAGGAGCGCCAAATAGAGGTAAAAACTTTAAACATCCACTAAAGAGCGGTCGCAGAGGCACAAAGTGGCGAACAGACGCTATTATCGCGTGATAATAAAGTGGGCCGGAATATTGGGGTAAAGGTCATGCAATGGCGGGTGACAGCACGTGCTGGGCAGGACTGCTGGTGAGAGACGACATAACGCCCGTCCTCCAACCAGCAAATGCAAGCGATCAGAGAGCACTGGAACAAGCCAGGAACGTTTTCTCCCCACCAGCATTCAAAAATTGCTTGTGGGTAGGCTGAAGCAGGTCAAGGGAAATAATCCCAATTTGACATATTCACCAGTCGGCGCACATAATCGCTTTCTAGTCATATGAGGTATTTATGAGCTTCCATAGTCGCCAGTAGCTTTAGGTTCCTAGCGACTGTTCTACCACACAAGGACTAGAAATAGTGTCATATCGTACAAAAACGTAATCCATACATAAGGTTTCTGATATTGACCAAGGTTCAGCTACTCAAAATTAAGAGACGCATTATCGCCCTAGTTGCTAACCCCAGTTAAACTTTCTAATAGCCTCCAACTTCTACTCGTCTACGCTCTCGACACTGCCGATATAAACTTGCCAGTACCCCGTCAACCTCGAGAGGCAGAACGTGAATGGAAGATGCTTACAATAAAGTTTGAGTGCCTGAGATCCCTGCGCTGTTCAGACTTGGAAGATAATGGGTGAAATGAGGATGGCAGATGTCGACGACAGATTCTATGTTGGCAGGAGCAGGCGACAAGAGAAAAGCATATCAACAGCATTGAGTCTTCCAAACAAAGCTTTGAAATTGAGCATTTGTTTGTTCGCCTTGTTTTATACAGACGTAATATCGTAAACATCATCTGTTTGATCAAACCTGGGTCTTAAAATCTAGTAATGAGTTATCCCGTACCAAGCTTCCTCCGAATATGTTGTTTTAAGTGATATCGTTGCTCAACAGCAGATTTTCACCACGCGGTATTCTAGTGACAGCAATATAAGAAAGTAGTCAAGGCGCTATCCCACCACCTTGTACTCAGTTGAATACAGTATTTACTCAGTGAATGTATGCAGGCGGAGCAGTCCTCGGAATCTATATTACTAATTAATTAGCGGACATTTGGAACCTGTACATACTGTGACAGTCCAAGAAAACTCTTTTGTTTTTAATGGTAATCTACAGCTGTCATGTACCACATTGCGGATGCACAATACTGATGTAAGTAAGAGACAAATACAAGATATTCGGTACCTGAGAGTATTCCTAATTGATATCTAACGAAGATGAGAGATTTACCCTAACTCAAAACTTGAGATACATGACGGCCCGATTCCAAGTGTCGCGTATACAGCTTCAGCTCAGCAACTCGATAGGTAGCTAGCAGCCACTCCAGCTTAAATCCATATTCGATGTTAATGAAATATTTAGGTCAATTTTGAAACCCTATATCATTCAGATAAGCCCACTGTTTACATAGTGAACGTACTGGAAAGAAAAAAACAATCCGTGAGACCCAAATGAGGCATCACCTAGCAACAGCATTTACAATTGAGCCACGCAACACTGAAAATGGAATACTTTTTGTTGAGCTTTACCATCAATGACTTGGTTTATGGCGCAGATATAGACACTCCAGGATCAATTTTACTTCATTCCAGCAATCTCCTTAGCGTTGACCAGGTGATCGGACGCGAATAGCCTAACGTACGTACACCTTCAAGGTTTCTCCCAACTCTCCTAGAATATCCTCATGTCTCGCTGGTAGTCGTTTGACATAGTCAAACAATAAAGACACGTAGCGATAGTCTTCCTTGAAACTCTGGCGCCTTGTCTCACTGCCGTATATCTGCCTAGCGAGTTCAACAAACTCACCGCAGTTGACCCAAAAGCTGCCAATTTCCATGTGTCGAACGATATCTCCAGCTTTTATCAGCCTTTTGAACGTCCGGAGATAGTTTCGTGGTGATGGTTCGTCGTCTCCAGCCATATCCTGGGACAGGATTGATGAGGCCATACTTGCGTCAGAAACTGGTATAGAAGGGGCTGTGGACTGCTGAGAGGCGTCTATATGGCTAGGTGGTTCGAGATCTGATGCGATGTTAGAAATACCAGGACTTTCGAAGTTTCTCGCGGTTTCCTCTAGGCGTCGAGCTTCAAGGCTTTATTGTGCAGCTATCGCATGAACGCGCTGATGATTCTTCTGAGTGTAGCTTAGCAAACTTTTGAAGTTCTCGATTGATACATCAAGGATGTACTTGCGCAAGAGACTCGCGAACTCTGTGGGTTGAAGGAAGACTCGCTGTGGGCCTGGACAAAGGGCGAGCTTAGCACTGTCCACGAACGAATCCCATTCTCTTGGGACATTTTCCCTGGAAGATACTTTAGATGGAATAATAATCGATAAGGCAGTTCATATCTGACCAGCGAAGCGCTAGATCGACGAAAGACTTGACTGCAAGATACAGAAGTGCGGCACTTGCAATTCTCGGCTCCGCCATCTCAAGAGCGCCAACACCTTCGTGCAAACCAGATATCAATGGATGTCCTATACAACCGTTGAGAGGCGGGTTGTTTTGCAGCACAAATGTTTCTGGGGGTTTATATCCGTGAGCCTTACCCTGCTGTGCAACCGGATCGGTGTTGGCTAGCTCATTGGCCATCGCAACGATACGTTCGATTATCGGAGGAATCTTGTGCTCGGCCCTCAAGAGGCCCGATTGATCGCGCACACTGGCTGATACTGCAAGGAGTTGATTTCCTTGCCGTATTGGATCCTGTTGGGAAACCAAGTGGATGTCGAACAAGAAATCTAGTGCAATTGGTTGCGAAGACAACATTTCTTTCTCAAGTGATTGCGAGCGGAGAGTCATCGTCAAGCGGTCCCTAAATAGATAGCAACGCTTATTAAGCTTGGTATCGAGCTTCCCCATTTGCTTCATGCACCCAAGTGTGCATAACGTTGCAATCGCTTTCCAATCATGCATTCAAATGGTGAGAGCAGCCGCAGCTCGTTTTTGATCGGTAATCATAGCTGCTATCATATCCTGGATGGGTGGCATGACTCCTTTGCCTTCCAAAACACCTCAAATGTTGGCAGACTGGTCAGCCCATGCCAGAAAATAGGCGCCGACCGTTGGCATGAACAGATTTGCAGCAGAAGTACAATTCTCAGTCAGTAAAATTATATCTGTCTCTATACGCTGGAACCTTTCCTCAAAATCTTCATACAACGCAAGGATGGTGCCAAGAAGTCTGAGATTCAGGCCGTTGTCAGCCGGAGCTTCCGGAATTAGATTAACAAGTTCAATGTTGGCCACTTCAGTCTCGATGAGAACAAAACGCTGCAATGACCCCTACAGCGCTTGCGGACATTTTGCTCTTTAGAATCTGCGTGTATGTATATGATACCTCATACCTAAGTCTTCGAAAGGTAGTCAAATCGTGCAGAATTTTTGATATCAAACTGGAATCGATCATAGCTTCTGTTTTGTTCATGTCTAGGGATTCAGGATTGGCGTTTAATTCAATCTCCTTACCATTATCCTTCACTTCATCTTCTAGCTGCTGAAAAAATTCCCTCGAGAGTTGTTTAAAACAGAAGAAGTTTTAGCTAATGCGATATAGCAGCTGCCTCTTTTGTTCAGTAAAGGGAACAGCGACAGTTCTCGCCAAGCCTCAAGATGCGGACAACGTCCTTGAGGGCAGTAATAAATGCAATATATTTGTTATAGGCCTCCTTAGCTTGCTAATCGACCTCTAAAAGAGGCTAGCACTAGGCTATATCTTTTTACCTTAGCCTAATAGCATCCATATAGGCGTTAACTATGGCTTTAAAGATATAAGAGACCTTGTAGACATCATTTGCGATTATCGATGCACATTAGGAGAAGATCAAGATCTTCATGTCAATCGTCCGTGTTTTGCATGGATGGCAGAAGAGCTTACTCTCCCAGCTCTCCATTGAAAGTATGTTTGCGAATTCCTGAACAACCCATAATTTGACACGTTCTGTGGCGTGTTTCAAGTGCTTGTAGTCAATGTTGTTTCCGAATGAAGACATGGCCGTATATTATCGTATGGTCAATGACAGTTTGTATAGGCGTATGAACGTATAGTCGGGGAATGGATGAGTACTTCGTCTGAGGGTAAATCAATCAGGAGGTAGTTGATACTGCGGAAAGGGCGAGAACTGTACATAGGCCAAGTAACCCTTATATATATAGGAGGGATTATGCAGTGTGACCTAGGGCCGGTAGACCGTGCACAGACTATTTTCCCAATTGGCTGCAGTGAATTGCTAAGAGCATGATTTGTCTCAGCAACGCACTAAACGTTGGCCCGTTCCGGCATCGCCATGGAAACTTGTAGGTAACAGATCGAGTCCATGCATACCCCATATTTCAAAGACTTGAGAGAGAAACAAGGATCAGAAAGGGAGCGGGATGATTCGACAATGGAAAGGCTCAACGTGGAATTGATATATACACCAAAGAGCCTTGATTGTACAGTTAGACCAATGGCATACCAATTCACCTACAACAATCAAGCTCTGGCAAACCACACAGTGGAGATTCTGATATGACTGCTTTTTTGACCTTCTATTACATATCTCAAACTTGACATTCTGCGCTTGAGTTTGCTTCTGCCTTCTCTTACCGAATACAATCGCATTTTGCTTTCCAGGATGGGAATGCACAATATCCTCAGCAAAGCGCACTCTCCCATAGTGATACCGAATCATGTCTATATTTTTCCAAAGGTTTACTTGCTGCAAATCCCACAGCGTGCCCTTGCATCTCCCTATCGTTTCTATTGTCAACAACTAACGCCAACAAATATCGTAGAACTATACGATGTGACTCATATGATGCTATAGTTCATCTCCCGCGAGCTGTTTCATCTTAGATGCCATGTCTTGTGTGCACGTGTGAGGACATTGGCCACTGAGGAAGGAGCCAATGCTTAGTCATCACGCTATGTAGCCTTCTTTCTCTGCTGGAAATCTCACGCCACTTTCCGCTATTGTGAACACACACACACACACCACATTGATGACCCGAGATAAAGAACGGGTATCTAATTTTCAACCGCTAAGTTATTTACGAGAATACTGGATTGCAGTGGGGAGAAAACGCTGAGTCCGCTGTGTTTCCTACTCCAGTCCCGACAAGACGTTAGCACCATTGGTAAATCATGAAAACCAGGATCCATTTCCTTCTCTAGCATAGATTACCTAAGCCACAAACAACCAACCCAATTCCATTGAATGTTGTGCTAAATCCTCTACGATTTGGGTCTAGAGGTCTATCCCGGTTCAAAGGCATAGAACTGTCAGCATATCCAAACCTAATCACAACAACATATGTCCACGTTTTAACCGTCTCCCTCCATTATTTCACAGTGAGAGCCCTTGATCTGGTAGTCATTAGGCTCATGATTGCATTATCTTCCGTATTCAACAGATCACATGCCTGATTTGCTTCTTGATGTGAGTAAATGACCGCATCATTGACTCTGTTGTGAGTACACGACCACCTCACGGGGCTTCATGAAAAAGACCTTGGAAATATTTGCAGACAATGGGCAAATAGCCTCGCACCTCCGCACTTGGCATCTCGCATCGTATGTACAAACCAGAGAATGTGATGACTGATTGACACTTGCAGTGTGTAGGTAGGACTTTTTTCTCCTCCACTCCGGATGCGTAACATCGATACCATATATCTATCATGAGCAAATTATAAGGTCTTTCTCACATTCCCCTGTACCCAAAAAAATTCGCGAATGCATTCGTGTTCCGTAGTTGAGTTTACGTGCTCAACAAGCAGGTAGCTCCACTATCTTGCATGGCTATCAGAAATCTAGAGTTGCCACTTTGCCATCAATTGGAAATCTCCATTTTTCTATTATGGGTAGAAATCTAAAACAAGTATTAATTTTGGAGAAAGTAACTCTATGCGTATACGTTGCTAGACATGGCAGATATCGGGTAGAAAAGCACAAAACGCCTAGAACAGTCAGTTGGGAAGTGTTGCGCAAAACCTATTGTACTTTAAAAACACCGTAAAGTTACGAGTATATATATGCCGTGTTTTTTCGACCTATCGTACACACATTTCCCCATGTTTACAAAAAAAAGAGTACAATTTCCTATCCTCTCTTTCACCAATAATTTGAAAGACATGTAACGTGGTTCACAAGCGAGCGAGCACCCCAAGCGAGTGAGCACCTCCCCACCAGCGCGTTGACGTTAACACGTTATTATAGTCTTTTATTACAGTTAATAAACTATTGCGATATACTAAATTAATTTTTAGAATCGCTACTATTACTTACACTATCTATCTTAACTGCGTAGGTACGAGCGTTGTGTCTAGTCTGCTTATAACGCCCGCACTACCTCTCTTCTTATACTTTTTTTAACGCACTCTTACTATTACTATAACTACTACCTACCTATTTAGCTAATACTTCTTATATCTTACCTATAGTAAGGGTCTCCTCTATCTATATATATTATTGCTTATAGCTCTTACGCTTATTTACTATATTAAGAGCCTCTTAAAGGGTGCTTATCTTCTCGCGTAGTAACACTATTTTATACGCTATCTACTATACGCCTTTACTTAGCTATATAACCTTTTTATTAAGTAAACTTATAGAAGACCTAGGGCGATTTCTTACTCTCTATTAAATAAGAGTGCTTTAAGCCTTAACTTTATAGGCGTTACGTAGTATCTTCGCCTCCTAGGCGTCTACCTATTATAGTAATTAGGTTAGCGTCTATAACACTATATTAAGCTTTAATAGTATAGCCTATAGGTTATATAGGACTAGACTAGTACCTCTAAAGCCTACCTATATATTCTCTTTTATAAAAGTCTACTTAAAAGCTACTTTAAAGGCTAGTAGGAAGGTCTTCTTACTAATATAGTAGGTATAGTTATGTGCTAAGCCTAAGATTATATTACTATACGCGCGCTTTAATAGCGAAAAGTAAGTAATATTAAGAGGCTATAGGAGGTGCGAAGAGTAGGTAGATATATAGAGAAGGATAATATTCTTTTTCTTATAGCGATCTTAAAAATTAATTAAGTAATAGCTCTTATAGCTATTAATAATTAGTAGTTAGTACCTACTAATAGTATAGCGTTTTATATACTTCTTAAAGTAATCTAACTAGGTAAGCCTAAGCTAGTTATTTATCTAGCTGTTAGGGCTAACCTTAAGGACCTAATTAGAAGGTAAATTTTTAAACTAGACGTTAATAAGTACCTTACCTACAAAGATAATAAAGGGAGGTATCTAGTAACCTAATACGCCTACACCTTAGATTATAGTAACCTACTTATAGTTACTTAGTTATATCTACTTCTTTTTCCTATATCCCTCTAAGGCTATAATAACTATCTATAATAAAATCTTACCTATTATAAAGCTAGTTTTATTAAAGTTATAGATATTATTATCTATAATCCTCTATCTCTTCTTTATAGACTTAACTAGGTCGAACTAGCGCTAGATAGCTACTAGGTCTTCGTAGGCAGCTTACTAGTAATTATAAGGATAGCTCTAGCGCGTATAGAGCTCTAGAGTCCTCTTAATAAAGTTATTAACCTAGTTCTTACTAATAGGGTTGCTAGTACGCTTATATAAAAGTTTATTAGCTATTACTTAAATGTTAGCCTTTATAGGCGTAAATTCTCGCGTAGACTCTTTAAGGATACGCTTAACTATAGCCTCCTCTTCTAGCTTATTTAGGCGCTTTAAGTTCGCTTTGTAGTCGCGTTAGGAGCGTCTTCTAGCGCGTTAATAAGATAAAGTTGTTTAGGGGATATTATAGACTTTAGCAGCGCGCTTTATACTTTAAATATGTTAGGAATTAATATTAAAAAGAGTAAGTTAGAAATCTAATTAATTATAGGTTATTTAAGACCTGCGTAGTTAAGACATAACGCGTTGTTGTGTTGACGTCGACGCGCTGGTGGGGAGGTGCTCGCTCGCTTGGGGTGCTCGCTCGCTTGTGAACCACGTTATATATATTTCTTATCTCCCCCGGCGCCACCTCACGCAAAACTCCCACTCCACTTCCTCCTGTCCCCATCATACCCTAAACTCTTGCCCATCCTCCAAGCACCCCAAAGTACCATTGCCAAGATCCCCAAATTAGCATACTGTCTCCCTAGCAGCAACAAGAATGTTGTTGCCTCCACAGATGTCCGCGACCAAGCACTCGTATCAAGATACAACAAAACGACATCATAGATGATGAACGCGTCGCGCAGCCAGATAAGCGGCACGACGATAAGGGTAAAACGGAGGAGATCTTTGCGCTCAGGTGACTATCTCAATTAGTTTCCCGTCTCCTTCCAGGGTGAAGTGACAGAAAAGAAAAGAAAAATACTCACATCTCTCGCATTCGTATTCGTGCTCGAAAACTCGCGTAGCACCTCGACACTCACACTCAAACTCGCCGCTATAACGATAGCCTCATGAACGATCCACACGATTCTTGTCGCTTGATCCGAACTCAACACGTTACTCCAGCTCAAGCTCGCGTCCTGGCCCAAACTACCACCATTCCCTGAATCCTTGACTTCAATCCCCAATCCCCATGCGCCCACGCCCGTTCCCAGCATCGCGAGCATGATGAAGGTGTTCCAGATGCGGGATTTTGTCTGGGGTGTCGTGATGCCTGTCCCGTTCTCCCGCACGTGGCTCGAGTGGATCCATACGCCGCCGTTTAGTAGTACGGTGAAGAAGATGGTGGCGAGGGCTGTCGTAAAGGTTAAGCGGCCTACATCGCGAGCATACCCGTTGCCAGCGGCGTTCCACGCGGGGCGCCCGTTCCAGCCTAGATCGCGGTCGTACGATATACCGGCGCCGCTGGTTTCCAGAATATCGCAGATGAGACGGGAGAGGGAGGCGATGAAGAGGAAGAGGAGGGCGGGCAGCAGGAAGAAGTAGGTTCCTAATGGCGTTTTCAAGGGGCCATCGTGGGTGCGCGTGTAGCTGGGTGTGGTGGAGAAGCGACGTTGGCGCAGGCGGATGAGGGTGGGTTTTGAAGCTAAGATTAGGAGGGAGAGAGATAAGGAGGCGAGGATTGTGTCGAGGGCGAAGAGGGCCTTGTAGGAGGGGCGTTGGGAAGTCAAGTTGACGGTCGTGGACATTATGTTTCTAGTTTAAGAGACTCGGACCTTGTTGACGCGTGGAGAAGTAGAAAGGAGAAACACCTCTCTTAACAAAACCCATCCATGATCTCATCTCATCTCCTCATCCCTGAGATGTATGACGTTCCTGTCTCGTCACACATACCCCACTCGCCCGAAGAAAAGAAGCTTTGTCTAGTCCACGAGGCATGGACATTTGTGGATCCTGAACTCGGATGTCGGAACATGCCCATCACAGCATCATAGAGAAACATCGGGAAAGACGGCATGCCAAGGCAACATCCAGACACAATTCAAACCGTACCGTACATACTCTTCGTTGGCGCTACGCAACACAGCACCCTCGCTTACATCACACCTGCTCGCCATATAGCCATTGGAGCGTTAAAAGTGGTGAAGTCAAAGTTGAAAGGTTACTCACTCCCGGCAAGCATTTCCGTTAGTGTGCGGGAGGAGCGCGGACGCTAAGACAATGGGCCTTAGCCCCCTGCGGGGTTAGTATGTTGTCGCTTTGGAGCATGGATGCTGGAACTATCTTTTCTTGCGTAGGCATCACTTTTGCACCATGTGTTTTTCTAATTCGTCTGTCGCATGATTCGTTTTTCTACGTTCCCTCATGGCGCTCTGTCGGCGGACTACAACCAAATGTCCTAAGCGCGGGACATGTTCTCACCCTCTTCAGCCTTCTGGAGACCGTACTTCTTCAGGCTATCACAAGGTCAGCATCGAGTTCCTCTTGTCGGGTTCTAAAACTTACCGAATGCTCTGGATGGCGATGAAGCCAGTAGTGTCCATGGGGCTAAAGTTGTCCAGGGTGTCCATGGAGGCTTCCTCCTCAGAGTAAAGCTTCTCTGTCTTACTCGAGCGACCGAGCACGTAAGCATTACCCTTGTAAAGCTTCATCCTCACCTCGCCGTTCACCCTGCGCTGGGAGAAGAGCAAGCTGTTCTCGATGAACTCACGCTCAGGCGAGAAGTACATGCCGTTGTACAACTGGTAGCTCCAGTTGTGGCTGACGAACTGATCACGGAGGTTGCGCACTTGGGCGTCCATGACGAGACCCTCAAGATCGAGATGAGCGAGGCGGAGGATGGTCATGGCCGGGGAATCGTAGCAGCCGCGGGACTTGAGACCGATGAAGCGGTTCTCGACAATGTCAATGCGGCCAATACCGTGTGTGAAGCCGAGCTTGTTGAGCGCGGTGAAGAGCTCGACAGAGTCGGTGTAGGTCTTGTCGGGTGTTACAACCTTGACAGGGATACCCTTCTCAAAGTAGACAGTAATATCGGTAGGCTCGTTGGGAGCGTTGAGCGGCGAGTCGGTCATGGTCCACATGTCATCTGGGGGAGAGACATCTGGGTCCTCGAGGATACCTTGGCGAGTCAGCTATATGCAAAACGATGCTAGACGTTGGTAATATACCAGCTTCGTAGCTGCAGTGAGCCAGGTTGGCGTCCATGCTCCATGGCTTTGCCTTGGTCGAGGTGACGGGGATGCCATGCTTCTCGGCATAGTCCAAAAGATCCTGCCTGCCCTTGAAGCGGTCGCAGAACTCAGGCAGTCTCCAAGGCGCAATGACCTTGATAGTCGGCTGAAGTGTGTAGAAAGCCAGCTCAAAGCGGACCTGGTCGTTGCCCTTGCCGGTGCAGCCGTGTGAGACGAAGCCACAGCCTTCTTGTTGTGCGACGCGGATCTGGGCGCGGGCGATGACTGGGCGAGCCAGCGAGGTCCCGAGGAGGTAGCGGCCCTCGTACGAGGCGTTGCACTGAACGGCGCGGAAGCAGAGCTCCTCGACAAACTCCTTCTGTAGGTCAAGGATAACCATCTTCAGTGCACCAATCTTGAGCGCCTTCTTCTCCACCTCGTCCCACGGCTCATCCTGGCCAACGTTGGCGAGGAAGCACACGACCTCATAGCCTTCCTCTTTACCAGGTGTCAGTTCAAATAATGCCCTTAGGGTAACGGTTCTGGCCTACCGATGAGCCATTTCAGGATCGTAGAAGTGTCAAGACCGCCTAACGACTTGGGTTAGCCATTGCCAGTAAATCGCAAACAAAGCGGGCAGTCCAATCCACTTGATTGTAGACGGCAACTGGTGAGAGATAGCATACCAGAGTAGGCTAGGCAAACGCGTCCCTTTGACATATTTGCAGTTGGAGGGCTACGTGGTAAGTAGAAAAATTCAATTGCAAACAAGCCGTGGTGAGCAAGCGTCTGGGGATGGATGTGCGGAGTCACGGCTGCTATCTTATCGGCCACAAAAAAAGTTCGGTGCTCCGCACCCTTGCAGGCCGATCATCGGTCTAATCATTGTCAGCCTTGTGACGACAGCGGGCATGTCACTGGGAAAACTTGTCAGGTGACTAATTCACAAGAGCAATGCAGACAAATGCACAATGTGGAAACGTCAATGGAATGCATCTATGTGGTATATGTCATGTCCCAACGCCGTGCATGCAACGCTCCCATGACAACAGCATTCACAACAAGCCCGAAGATTATAAACAGAGAGGTAGTAATACGCCCATCACGCTGTGCGCGCTCCAACGAGTCCAGCACGACTCAAGCGCCCATATGAATGAACCGTGAGCGTCCCAACTTGGCAGCCAAGCTAGAAGGCCCCGCCAGCGACCCTTTCCCTCTCATAAAACACAATGTACGCCTTCTCATTCTGCAATCGATTGTGCGCCGGAAGGTTCCCAGGATCAAAGTCTTGGATCTTGTCATCGTTAAAAGATCGCCAACATCCTCGCGATTTGTCCTTGACAAAAGCGACATAGTGACCGCTGCCGAGGGTGGCACCGATATGCCATATCACGGCGTATGCGTTGTAAACAAAAGGCCCATTCATCGTGGGGTCCGACTTGACTCCAGCCAACTGCGCCGGTCCATCACGCGCTGTTTGCGCAACGTAGGCCTCTTGCTCTGGCGTCATGGGCGGCTCGATGAAAGGCGACATGTCCAGCCGCTGTAGCGGAAAGTTTACAGGCGTCCGAACCTTTCGAGCGCTTTCAGTTCGGGAGGCGCTGAATCGCTTGAAGTGTATGACGAGCGTGTCGGGTGCGCGAGTGATGGTAATTTTCTTCATGGCCTCACGGTCTTTCTTGCACCGTGGGCAACGCCACAGCTCATCTCCCGCCAGGCGTTCCGGCGCACAGTACGACTGTAGACATTCGCGTAAGTCACACTGACCCTCGCGAGGGATCTCGACACTTATGCTCCAAAATGCCTCGTACGTCGTGCTGGTCACTCCGCATGTTTGACACGTGAGCTGCGAAGCATGTTGGCCGGCAAACAAGCCGCCAATGACGGACATGTCGCGATGCTGGTAGCGTCGCCACTCAATCATGGCCGAATACTGGCGTGGAAACCTCTCGCGTGTCAACTCTTCCTGGTCTGTAAGAGGCTTGAGCGGGGGTTTGTTCCATGTCAAATTCATATCCTCATGCATGTAATCCAGAACAAATTCAAGAAACTCCTTGGCATCTTGCTGCTCGTCGATGCCCCATTGTGAGTTGAAGTGGCCACAAATACGCTGCGCAAAATTAGCTATTAGCCTCTAACACGTGCAGTAAGACGTACTCTGAAAGTGCTAGGCCGGACGGATGTGACATCTCCTTTGTACAAGTTAGAGAGCAGCGTCGCATAAGCTTCTGGTAAGATTCCCTTTGTTCCTTTCCAGTTGTCCCGTTGGAGTTCCCGTTGGTATCGCTGAGTAAGGAACAAGTCGGAAAGTAAGAGGTGGCCGCTCAAACACTGTACAACAGAGTTCATGTAGCATGTAACCCCAAAGTTGAGCAACCCAGTCCGGTGCAGTCGGAGATTGCTAAACTGGGGGTGCGAATTGTACACAACATTGCGGCTTTGCTGTTCTTGGCGTTCGTGAACACCACTATAACTAACTCGTGGCACAGAGGGCGCTGGTCGAGACGGAGCAACGGGTATGGCGGGTTGAATATATTGGTTAGTAGGCGGTGGCCTAGATGGAAAAATCATCGACTGCTCAGCCTCGACATCGGGGTAGCGGCGCAGGAAGTCTGCGGTGGATCGATAAAAGGGAGCGTTTGGCTCTTCTCCCTCCGTTTGTTCTTCTTCTACTTCACCGCTTGGCGGTACATCAACAGCAGCGCGACCTTTTCGGGCTTCCTCCAGCCATAGCTCCTCTTCTTCATGATCCATGGGAACATACTCGCGTCTCGACCTCCTTTGATTATTCTTTGCGATTTGTATGGCTGCCACTGATGAACGTCGCATCGCTTGATTTCTGGTAGCACCAGCCGCTACCAGCGCAGCAGTGGTAGACATTTTCAATGCCTGTGGGCCTACCAAGTCAATCCAGGCATCAAGACCACCTTTGAGGAGGACCGGGGGTCGGCGTAACGGCTTATCGGCATTAAACTCATAAAGTGTGTCGAATAGCTGCTTCAATGCACGCTCACTCTCATTCCGGTCATGGCTGTGCATGAAATCAATGTTCTTGGTCGAGTCGTCATAATAAACCACGACGTCAAATTCGTTCCGCCTGTCGAACATAGCCTGCTCTTCGTCGGGTGATATGATCAAGCGATCCAGCAGTTGCTCAGCAGAATCACCTTCGCGCATCGTCAATGGCTCTATGCACATGATGTTGCGCACATACACATGCCCTGCGTCAAACTGGGCTCTGTCGCGCACGTCAATAGTGAGTACATTGTACATGCGGTAGTAGTCATAGAGCATGCTGGCGTCAATTTCCAATTCGACTGGCTTACTGACAGCTCTCGTCCTTCCGGTTGCGTCGCGTAAGTTTTGCTGAGCTGGGAAATACGAGTCTGGTGTGCCGTTCACGTTTGGTGCTTGGTTTGATAGGCTAGATGCAGCTATCGAATTATTGCGACCTCCAGTGCCGTTCATGCTCCTGGGAGTACTCCGAGGCGGATGGATACTGGAAGGGCCTGGTATGTTTCGTGCTGGACTGTAGGTAGGACTTGGTTCCTTGGGCAGAGAAGCGGCGAAGTGCGTATCCAGCGGCAGCATCTGCAAGGGCGGTGGCAACATACCACGCGGTCCCGCGAGTCGGTTTGTAGAGTGGTAATCTGCTGGGGAGGGCATCTTGACCGAAAGATCTTGACTGGGTGGTGCGAAAGCTGTATTAACTGGAGTGGCTCTGAGGTTGGCGAAGCGTTGAGCAAGATCGTTCACGCCGGGTATCGACGACAGGCTCTGGCGGACCGCGCGACCATGCAACGATTGCGGTTTTGGTTGTACGGGGGGTTTTCTCCGTGAAGGATCTAGAGAATCGGCAGGTGAAGCGCGGCCGTTGGGCATGGTGGTTGGAACTTCGGGCAGCATCAATTCGTCGTCCCTCCGGGGCATGCTAGAGCTGTGAGGGGAGCTTGGTCTTGAGGATGATGGTGTGCTGTGTTGTGTTGAAGGTACCGATATGCTCCTGTTATGCGACGCTCCGTTCCTTTTGTTGTCGTTTTTTATTATTTCCTTGACGTGCATGAACCTCTCTTCGCTCGACTTGATGTCCCGCATGAGGTCGTTGAAGTCGCGGTGTGCCGAGCCCCGACTGTTGTTGATCTTGTCGTAGAAGTCACGGTGGGTGGGTATGACCTCGACGACGATTTGATACGCAACCAGGTATTCCCAGTATGCACCGGCTGGTACACGGCCGTCGAGCATCGTCTTTGCGGAATTGAAGTGTCCTTTAGCGTGTGCGAGGAGGTGGCGGATCTAGACGTGGTCAGCGGTTGTCGCATCCCGAGGCTGCCTTGAGCATATACCGAATTGTTCCTGAGTGAGTGTGCGGTATCCAAGGCAGAGCCTACGATCTCGGCGATGGGCGGATACGGGCCTCCACCGCCCCGGGGGCCGTTGTCTGCGCCAGCACTCTGTGCGCCATTGGGGAAGCCGTTCATGGTGTTGCCGGGCAGAGGTCCTGAGGGCGGCTGAGGAGCCGCCGCACTCATATTCGCACTTTAGAGGTTGGGCAGCCACGCATGTTCAAGAGGCCCGGGCAAGGTGAAGGTCGCGTCTTGGGCAGTGCGGTAGGTGCTGGTACGTCTAGTCGGGAGCAGGAGCGCGTTGGTCGGAAGGGTGAGTGGAATCAATCGAATACGTGTGCGCGGCGAGAGGCCGGGGGAGATGGGGTTGCGGGGCGGGATGGGGCAAGTTGGGTGGAGTAGAGACGGAGATGCGGACGTGGACGTGGTAGGAGGTGCGCCTAGGGACTTGCCGGAGCGACGGCGGGTGTGCAGGCGCGACGGCAATCTCGCGAAGCGTTGAGGGTGTGGATGTAGCGCACTGTAGTGTTCCGTGTTTGCAAGGTGCAGGCATGTGTTAATGCAAATGCGGGTGATGGGGCCTCCGCCGCCACAGGGCGTCATCAGCCAAGACCTTTGATGGCACAGCTGCTACCTAACCAAACATGACCACGGCTGTCTTTGCGCCGCACCATACCAGACCATACTATACTATACCAGCAAGGCCCTGACCCGGAACACGACGCCACTGTTTCTCATTGTCTAGCAAATTCGACATTCGCATCTCATACAACGGAACAGCTGCATCACCATGGCGGGATGGTTTGGGTCCTCGGCCAACAGCGCCTTCGACGAGCAGATTGAGCGCGCGACTTCCTCGAGCTTGTATGCCACTATCCAAGCTCTGCCTAGCTCGGCCCTTCTTGCTAATTGCCGTGTAGAGAGGACATGCCGCTCAACCTTGAGATATCCGACGTGATACGGTCCAAGACAGTGCAGCCTAAAGATGCCATGCGCGCGTTGAAGAAGCGGATAGGGCACAAGAACCCAAACGTCCAGCTTGCCACCCTAAATGTACGGCAACACTCTTCTCGCACACTCCACATGCCCGCTAACTCGGCCAGCTCACCGACACGTGCGTTAAGAACGGCGGCGCCCACTTCATCCAAGAGATAGCTTCGCGAGAATTCCTCGACAACATGACGTCGCTGCTGAAGGCTCCGCCCACGGTTGCGCCAAATACCGATGTGAAGAACAAGATGCTGGAGCTTATACAATCTTGGGCCACGGCCGCTGAAGGCCGCTCCAACCTAACCTACATGAACGAGGTTTACTACTCCCTGCAACGGGAAGGCTTCCACTTCCCACCTAAGGAGCATATTTCTAGCAGCATGCTTGACAGTAGTGCGGTACGTTCACTACTCTAAGATCCGCCACCACCCAAGACAAGCTAACATGCCATGTCGCAGCCCCCGGAATGGACCGATTCGGACGTATGCATGAGATGCCGGACCGCCTTTACCTTTACAAACCGAAAACACCACTGTCGGAATTGCGGAAACGTTTTCTGCGGTGCCTGTTCGAGCAAGACCATCCCACTACCCCACCTCGGCATAACGGACCCGGTACGCGTTGACGATGGTTGCCATGCGAAGATGACCGAGCGGTCACGGGGTGCATCAATGCCGAGAATGTTCGATTCACATAGGCCGCAGAAGACACTCTACCAAGGCTCAATGGAACCGCGCAATGCGCGCGTAGAAGACAGCTTCGATGCGGACCTGAAGCGTGCGCTGGAGATGAGCTTGGACGAGGCAAAGGGAAACAGCTCCTCCGGTTTTGTACCTCAGTCACAGCTGCAGTCGCAATCCAGGACTACCAATGGAGCCACCAAGAAGCAGCCCGAAGAAGAGGAAGACGCCGACCTGGCCGCTGCCATAGCGGCCTCTCTAGCCGACATGGAGGAACAGAAGAAGAAGTACTCCACCACCTTCCGAGAACAAGCTTCGAGCGCAACCGGATCGGCGCCTTTTGTTGCGCCCAAAAACGACTACGAACTGACCCCCGTCGAAGCTGAGAACATCAACTTATTTTCAACACTAGTCGATCGACTGCAACACCAGGCCCCAGGTACCATCCTCCGCGAGCCCCAGATACAGGAACTGTATGAGAGTATTGGAAAATTGAGGCCGAAGCTCGCACGTACCTATGGTGAAACCATGAGCAAGCATGGTATGTTACTTTGGTTTGTCGCGAGAAGCTGCGCTAACAAGGACAGACACACTTCTTGATCTCCATGCTAAACTATCTACCGTTGTTCGATACTACGATCGCATGCTCGAGGAAAGACTATCAAGCACATACAACCAAGCGAATGCCATGTATCGTCTTCCATCCGCACAACTGCCACCATCGAATCTATACCCAAGCATACAATCCGGCGCACCGGATGGTACAGGTGAGAACTACTACACAGGAAACGCAGCGCCTTCAAGTACCTATGGCCAGCCACAATCGCAGTATGGAGGTGGCTATCCAACACAACACCAAGCCTACCCCGATCGGCAGCCACAGTCCTATGCTCCACCTCAAGAGCAATACCAGCAACCCTCACAACCGTACCCCAATCTTGCACAGCAGGTTCCCAACAGTGCTTATCAGCAACCTCCATCACCGCAACTACAGCGCCAAATCTCAAATCAACAATATCCTCCGCAGGCATCCTCCGCCTACCCTGCGCAAGCGCCGCCATCCACGGTATCAGATGCAGAAAGTGCAAACTACTACGCACAGTCCTCACAGCCGCCTCAGAGCTACGCGTCTCAACCTCCTTCACAACAGCAACCTCCTTCACCACAAGCATATGCTCGCGCCCCACCACAGCAGACGCCCATGTCACCGCCTGCTCAACCCGCGACTGGCTGGCAGAACCCTCAGCAGCAGCAGCCGCCTCAACAGCAACAAGCTCCACCGCAACAGCAACAGCAACAGCAACAGCAACAGCCACAGCAGCAGCCTCAACAGCAGCAGCCCCAACAACAGTACTGGCAGCAGCACCAACAAGCACCTCAACAACAACAGTCCTCAACATGGCAGCCAGCGCCATATGCAGCAGGTGGATATGGCCCCGAGAGTTTCCCTTCTGCGCCACAAAACCAACTCCCTGGCCAGCAAAAGGCGGTTGAAGAGCCGCTGATTGATTTGTAGATGAATGGCATTACAGGCGGTGTGCACTTTCCGGCTTGCATTATGTGGCGTCTACGGTGGGGGACACGAGTTCCCATGCCCGATAATAGAATTAGTGTGCGAATTATGAGACTTGCAAGTCTCTCATATGAGGGTGGTCATCAATTTCTGTACTCGCGGGCTTTTCATGCAGGTAAACATGTCAATATGCAAATAGATGTAGCCAAGGCCTCTGATGTAATTTTTCGTTGTGCAGTAGTGTGTATAGAAGAGCACTTCCAACAGGTCAAAGGCAACATATTAAATCAAGGCAGATTCATCACCAGTGATGTATATATGTATATCTGTACGTTTGAACATGTGTATATATACATGTATAATCTTGGATTCATTGTACAATCGCAAGTTGAATCCTCTATCGCGTTCAACATATTTTCCCATATACGTTAGCCAAAAAAAACAGATAAGCATCCATTAGTAAAGACTAGAAACGCCGAGTCTTTACGTTGTTCTAAGAATTCCCTAAAGTAATCAAGCAAAGAAGGAATCCAGTAAATAAAAAAGATCTACTTTGCCTTTTTTTACCTACCGAGGGAGAGGAAAAAAAGGCAAAAAAAAGGGTATATGCCGTCCAAAGACAAGCGAATTACAAGATATAAAACTCCGAAAACTCCAGAGGCAGCAAGTGTGTTCGTGTCTGCCTCATGCCGCTACATTTAAGGATGATGATGCTGGTGTTGATGATGATATGTCGTAGGTGGTGCCGTGATATAGGTAGACGCGCGGATGGTTGCAACTGGACGTCCGAGGCGTCGTCGTAGAATACAAAAAAGGTGACGCGCATGGAATAGACAACGACGCGCGTGCACTATGAATGATACTCGGCACGGCGACCTTCCACGTCCGACTCGATGACGAGGAAGAAGGGAGCAAAGAGCAGCCTAGTTAGGCCTGGGCCTCATACGTATTCGGGCCAATAGTTGTACGGCATCAGGCTAGGACCGGTCCATTTCTCGCCATAAGCATTTGTGCGCTTACCAGCTATGAAGCCATCGTGGGCATGCTGGAGGACCGAGATCCAAGACGAAGGCTCAGGATGCTTTAGCCACTAGGATGTGCCGTTAGTGACATGTTCTTTGCTTTTTGGTGATGCGGATAGCTGAGCCACGCGACCTAATCTGCCGCTGCCAAGCTATGGCTGCAGGGACAAAGAGCTAAAAGCAGAGCGGGGTTGCTGTGGCGAATGCATGTCTAACAGACAGATGAGGAAGAGACTTACTTGGTTATGAATATGGTATGTCCACGCGCCGCGGAAAAAGTTCTCCAACGTGCGGTTGTTGGGAGGGTACTTGTCTTCGGCCAGAACGTAGTCAGAAATAACGCCGGCCTTGCGGAGCTCAGCCTCCTCGTCAAGCGTGGCCTGGAACGAATCTGGGTGATCGCCATGGTGAGGCGTCGGCGCCGCGGCCGAGGCAGGTACGTTAGCCTGGCGTGTCTCCAGCGCGCTGCTGTTAACGGGCATGCTGAGCTCCTTGGATTGGACATGCTTGAGATCAATGCGGTCCAGTTGAGGCCCGTCATAGCTCTCCCACTCATCTCTGACACCGCCAATCTTGCCCTTGAACACGGCGCTGTAGTCGCGGATGCAAGGCACAGTGCATCGGCCCTCGCGATCCCAGTTGAATTCCGTCCAGATGGGGTCGAAAGCAGCAGTCTCAAACATTTTGAATTCCTGGTCACGCCCGTCCTTCCATGCCATGCGGCCAAGGACACGAGGGTGGAAGTTGACGCCCATACGGATACCGCCATATAGCAGGTAAGACGACAGAGACGAGTTTGCGGATAGAGACATGATTGCTGTGTTGTAGTCGCCGGGATGCGGGTGGGCAGCCCATCGCTCAGCAAAAGCGTGCTCTTTCGGCAACAAAAGCGGGCGCATGTCCCTAAGCATAAGCACATCCATGTCGAAGTAAGCACCGCCATATATGTGCAGCACAATGAAGCGGACTGCATCGGAGACGGCCACGGGAAGGAAGGTCATTTGCTTCTGAGTGAGTACAAGCCACTGCTGTCCAGTCTTGTCCTCGATTATGTTCTCGGCCACATGCTTCTCTCCCTTTGAGTTTGGCAGTCCCGGCGTGCTGTAGTAGTCAAACCCGTTCTTGTCGTCTTTGTCGGTGGCGAGCGGGATTCGGCTGGGGAACTTCCAGGCTTTGACAACAATGTCTCCCCTCTCGACGAGGGGAAGAAAACGAGCGAAGAGAGCATCTTTGTTCAGCATGTTGTACACGGCCTTTGGGTTGCGATCGCTGTCGAGCCAGAGCCATAGACGAGAGCATGCGAGGTTTTGTGTATATAGGTAGCTCTTGATGAAGACCTCGACTCGCCATGTGGCAGGGCCAGTCCAGTAGACGTGGTAGGGGATGATGGGGCCCGGGCAGGTGCCGATGTTGGATCCGTTTGCAGCTACTGCTTCGGTGACGGGTGTATAGCTCTGGAGAGTCTTGCCATGACCGTCGGCGTCGATGAAATCGGCGTTGCGAGGATCTTGGGCGCTGGCTCGGTCAGCAGGCTTTGGTAGACTGTAGTAGCGATCCTCGGCCTCTGCAAAGAACTTCAAGCAATCAAACGGCCTCCTCATCTTCTCTATGCCAGCATATGTGCCTCTGCACTCTTCAATCAGCATGTCGATGTCGGCCTCTGTGTCGACGTGGGGACGGGGGCCCAGGTAGTCATCCTTGATCTTGACGGCGGTGATGGGGCGGTTGAAGACGTTGGCATGTGGTTTGATGGTGACGGTCTTGGTGGTCCCGGCGAACTTGACTTTGACTCCTGACCTGGTCGTCTCGAGCAGCTCCGTAGGCCCTGCCTTGTCTAGAAAGGCGGGAATGCCAATCTTCCCCTTGGCAGCAAGCGAGGGGTCGCTGACAAAAGTGATGAGGCTGTAGATGGCGCCATAGAACAATGCTGCCAGTACCAAGTTCTTGGCCAGTGAGAAGATTGTTCGGAGCTTGGATCCCTCTGCCATATCGATAAGCTAGCGGGCAACGACGCGACGCTGCAGTTTGTGAGGCTTGATAGGCGAGACCCGTGTGCGAGTTGGATTGACTTGGATCAAGTGTCCTGATATAGAGGTGGGCGGGGCGAGAGCGCACGCAGTTTGTGAATTGGGTTGGCGTGGAGTTGCTTTGGTGCGGCTTTGGTGTGGAGCGCGCAGATGGCAGATCGAGGCGGTTGCTTTGCTATGCCAGAGCCACGCGTGTAGTGTCGCACAATCCAGTCTTGGCCAAGACAAAAAGATATTACAAGGTGCTATTGGCCGTGTGCAAGCATGAGGGGACACAGGATTTGTTCGGTGCAGCTGGGTCACAAGGCTGTCGGGGCAGGTCGTGGGCGCGCACGTCGCAGAACGGTGGAGGGCTCGACGGGAACGGGAATAGCAGACGGCGGCGCACTGAAGGCGGAGATGCAGACACACACTCAACGGTCAAGGACAGACAAGAAGGAGAGACAAGTCAGCCCTAGGGAGCGAAGGCGGCGTAGAAATGAAAAACAAGCTGCGCGGTGGGGAGTCGACCAAGGCCCAGCTGCAGTTCGCGCGCGGCGGTCGAGGCAGCTAGACTAATTTCCTGCAGGCCACGCCACATGCTGACCCGCGCATGGCTTCCCCTGAGCGTAGCTGGCCGAATCAACTACTACTCGCGAGCCCCAGCTAACGGCTTTTGATGTCTGTTTATGCGTGGTTTTACCGCCCCTACACGAGTCGGATTACATGGCGTCGGTAGGTTGACACTTGCCTCTGCGCGTAGTGCGCGTAGTGCGCCTGTGTCGAGCCTCGAGCCTCGCCATGGCCCGGTGGCTCCTTCCGTACGGCCACCCGGCGGATTCTCGATGCGGAAGCGACCATCGATGGCCCCAGGCAAGCGCAAGCGACGTCTTGGAGGCCCTCGACAACACCACTGATTGAACACCTCGTCGCCCGTCTGCCAGCCCGGTGACCGCCGTCGTAGCTGCATGCACTCCGTTGATGCCACCACACTCCTCTCTCAAGGCCATCACTGCCCTATCGCCAACACTACGCGTGCCACTGCGGCTGCGGCTGCGCGCTCTCCTCAACACCCGCCCCTACTCAGCTGTCGCCGCGCCACCACGATGCGAGCGCATCGATATCCCGTGTCGGTCAAACGGCTCCTTTACGGTTGAGTGAGTCCCTTCTGCCCGTCTTGCTCCTAGCCTCACACGACCTGGCTCGTCACTGTCCATTGTGCTTTGGCTGTATATCTGCCCATCTATCTGCCCGATAAGGCCTCGCCTACTGTGCGATGATCTCACAGCCCCGCGCCAAGCCATGCTGACGAGCCGCGTTGTTGCAACAGCCAAACTAACCTCTGCATCAGCGTTTTCCATGCCGCAAAGCCAACGGCCCCCATCTTGCTCTACCTTCCTCCTGGCCCCGTGCTGCCAGGATACCCAGAAGAAGAGGAGCGTGTCATCTCGACGCTGCGTGAGACAAGCGCGGCGACTGTTGTGCGTATCAACTATCGCGCCTCGTCGGTCCATCAGTATCCTACGCCTTGTCATGACGTATTGCTTGGCTACGATTGGGTCCGCGACCATCTGCTTCTTGATGAATTCAGGCGGCCCTATCTAGCTCGTCTGGGCGTCTGTGGGGAACTCGTGGGAGGCTCATTGGCGACCATGCTGGCCTTGACGGAATGTCGTCTGGGCGAAAGCCGCATTGGCGCTGCAGCTGTCAACAATCCCCTTGTAGATTGGGTCTTCCCCGACGAGCTTCCAGTAGTCAAGCCTGAAGACCTTCCGGAACCCTTGTATGGCGATGAGACTGCCCTCCTTTCCGACGAGGATCTGGCGGGCTCTTTGGCAAGTGTCGAGAGTGACCAACATGCTGCACAACCAGGGCAGAAGCCCAAGAGGAAACGCGCACCCAAAGCCCCTCCTCCTACAGCTTGGCAAACCTATGGAGACAACGAGGTCATACCCACCTTGACCCTTTCCGGAGAGCGCGATGTCCTCTTCAGAAAACCTGAAGACTACTTTGATCGCTTTGCTTCTCCAATGCATTTCTTCCGTTCCCCCCACGCGCAGCTACTCTATCCACAACACGACTACCCCACCACTGCCCACCAGCTCGATGAACTGCTCGACATGGAAACTCAGCTTGCCCTCAGCCACTATGCCACCTTTGAGGACGGTGTCAACTTCAGTGTCAAAGCGCCGCCAGAATTGCCGACCCTAAGCAGATGCCGTGCTTATGCCCGACATTATCCTCCGGCCGGCACTAGGCTTAGCCTCCCCGTTTGGAACATCACGATTGGACTACAGAGTCCTCTTTCCGATACGACACTGGAGCTGGCCAAGATGTTACGAAGAAGCATTGCCCGTCAAACACTCAAAGCGCACTCTGGAAGGAACAGGTGGCACGATACAGCTGAGAAGAAGCAATACGAAGATTTTGCGCATGGTCGTGTCCAGCTGAACTCATATCAAGGCGTAGGACTCTGGACACAGCAGTACGACAATCTCAAATGGGAGCAGCGTGTGCAAGAAGTAGGAATATGGATGAAAGAGCGTCTAGACCCGGCTTTTACATGAGTAACTGCGCACCTCCCATACAACACCACATCTCGTCAATCCACTTAGGCCGTTAGCCTGTGACATCCCAGTTCCCTAATCGCTTTCCTTCGCGTTACGTCCACAGGCCAACGGTATTGTATACCTGACTTTTCCGCACAGCCAAGAACGAAGCTGTCCAGTTCAGCAGGACCCCAATGCCCAGCCTCAACTCGAAATATGCATACATCCGTATAGTGCATCAGTGGTATATTCTCTGTATCCATGTCCTTCAGATACCACTCAAGCCCATCGATTGTATCTGAACGCGCCGTATCCAGAGACTTGTCCGGCAATATTGGCAATATGGACTCCATTACCGCTTCTGCCCCAACAGAGAGTGGAAATCTAGCAATCTCGTAAGGTGCAGCCGGTTCCTCCCAAGTACGAACTATTTCTCTTCCATGGACCTGATTGCACGTACGCACTTGAACCCCGTACCGCCACTTGTTATGACCGAGGATTTCAAGGAACTGGCGCGCGTGTTTCCGTTCCGGGTGTGGAAGCAAGAACTCGAAACAGGCCCGTCTCTTCGCCTGTCTAAAGCTAGATAGCTTGATGAACGGGAAAGTGGTGCTCCAACTCCAATAGCTGGTCTGTTCTGTCGACATTCCACCGTCCTGTATGAACAATGGTACAATGCCTTTTTCAAGAAGCATGCGTAGTTGGGATCGTTTCGGTGAGTTCCATCGTTGCTGAATCGATCGGATATATTTGCAGCGGAGGGGCGTGTACATGGACTCATCCTCGTACACCATTGCGATGAGTCCGTATAGTGTCGTCCAATCTTTTGTCAGCCATGGCAAATCCCAATTTTGCTCCACCGCGCGCTTAATCTCTCTTTTCTCTGAGAGATGCCTTCGACTTTGAATAAATGTTGAGATTGATAATATAGCATAGAGTAGGACCAAAGTCCAGAATACTCCATCCGGGCCCAAAGCCAAATCCATAATCATTACCGAGTATGTGGTCATCTTTTCTACTGCGTTTGTTCCTGTCGCAGCTCCCGATGCCGTTGGCGTTACCGTCGGTAGAACTATCGTGGTGGTGACTGCTGTGGCCTTTGGGTGCCATCCTGAGAATTGGAGGACCATCTTGCTGTGCCAGCGTAGTGTATGTGCACTGTGAAGTGTCGGCTATGTTTGGTAATGGGCATTGTGCGCATGGTTGAAGGCGGAAAGCTTTTTGTATCAAGTTTGGTAATCCATCAATGAGTTGGTTCGCCGGATCCGGTACTGTGTGCATCCTGTTGTTTTCTTTATTCAGTCGCTTTCGGGCGGACAACTACAGGGCGCTCACATGGGCGACCCTTTCTTTCCACATGAACTCGGCTTTCATTGTCCGTACGGCTTGCTATCCAACACCAAGATTGCGGTGCGACAACGGCCAAAGCACGTGATGTATGGCCCGTGTCTCACGTTACACAACTACATCATACATTGTCAACTGAGGTTGGTCATCGTGTGTTTCATTTCAGAGATTTGTTTTTACTGTGATAATATCAGTAGAGCTCGCTCAGGTGACAAAAGTGCAAAAAGACGCAGCATTGGCAAAAGTAAAAGAGAGATTTGACCAATGCAGCTCGGGATCGAAGGGCGGCAAGACCGTCACAATGGGTGACGTACGATACGCTATTCGCTACTTCAGTAACCAGAGCCAGGAGGGAGAAGGGGGTGGGTGGCTGTACATTGCAAGCCAATCCGCATCCCCAACCCCACAACGCCTCGAATACCTCTACAGTCTCAAACCCAAGTCCCGACACCAGACATCTCGCAGACAAACACATGTCCTGTCCCTCCCTTACCAAGCGCCAGAGAAGACTTCGATCTAGCAAAAGCGCTGGACCACGTGGTCCTTGTCGAAGCACGTTATCTGGACGCGCAAAGCAGACGCAAATCGAGCAGTCTGATGAAATACGGCTCGTTTGGTAGACACAAGCTTTCTTCTGTTCAGCAAGCGCAGTAGCCCGGCCCAGACGTTGATGCATATTACTTGGACCTTATTGGAGCACAGAACAAGCTCAGCCAGGTGCAGGATAGGGTGTGGGAGGTGTCACAGAGGCTGGAAACGGCGGTGTGGCGCGGGCAAGACTGGGAGCAGCAGAAAAATGGAAAGATGGAAGATATGGAGCAAATGAGAGATAGTTTGGGCAAAGTTCGGGAGCAGGCAGAAGAAGGAGGGGAGCGAGGGGGGGGGGGGGGGGGGGGGGGGGGGGGGAGCTGCAGAACCGAGTGGAACGGAGGAACAAGAACAAGAAGAAGAACAAGACCAGGATGAGGATGAGGACTCAGAATGGCATCAAGATGAGGAAGATGCCCTCTCAGAATAGCAGGATGAGCGACATGGTAACAGCATGGTCATGACGGGGTGGATATTAAAGGGCAAATCAAACGAATACCTACAAGGGGTGTGAGTAAAGTACGACGAATACACTTTATTCTACATATCATTCCTACAACCGCACAACAAGAGTTTATCAATAAACAAGGTTTCGTCTGGCGAGGGAAGCAAAGCAAGACACATATTCAACCTCAACCCAATCGATTTCCCATTTTGTATAAAAGAGAAGAATAAGAAACAACGCCGCCCCTAACCCGTAGCTACGCAATGGGGGTATCTATAGCAAAACCAGAGGTATGTGATAAGAAAACAACATGACCAAGCGAAAAAAAAGGCAGTAAAAGTACACATCCAGGTCTTCCATCCCTGCAGTCCCAACGCCTTTTCCGATCCAATTTCCACAACCAAAGCCAAGATCTCTCCGCCCTCCTCAAAGCCACAAAACGCCACAGCCAGGCTCACTTGGCTTGCCTGTATCGCCGTTGCCGGTCACTGCTATGCTTCCCACACTGCTATTCGCTAGTGCAATTTGCGGCGTGCGAATGTGCGGGCTCGCGGATTTATAGGGAAACAGATCGGCAACGTTGTCTGGGATGTCTTTCCCGTCAATCATATCTTCCACGATGCGGAATATGGCTTTAAAATCGGTGACGACGCGTCTTGCATACGGCTGACTGTATGCAAGGTCGTTTAGCATGGCTGAGGCGATGCGAAAAGCTCTAATATGAATTTGATTTTTGCCCGTGGTATCGCGCACTATAAGAGAGCAGAGAACAAGAACAGCATTTGCGAGTGATGTGGTTATGCTGTGCCGAAAGCTAATGGGTCGCCGCGCATCTTGACTATATGTGGCCATGCGGTTGACGGTACAGACTGCGAGATGGCTGAAGTGAGTTGCATGGTCGTCGTCGTATTGAAGGGAGGTAATGGTGGGACGGAAGCCCCAGAGAACGAAATCGGTCTTTTTTTGGATGAGGAGAGTTTTGAGTGGTGCGTCTGACCCTGAGACCGGTTGGGTATAGGGTATGTGCAGCTCTGGGAGATCGTGATCGAGGAAGTGTGCGATCTGTGCGTCAATGGCGTCTTGCGAGCTGCGGTCTAGACTGCGGCCGTCGAGTGAGTTCCCTGCGTAACGTGCCCAGAGGATCACGTAGTGTAGATAGCGGTTCATGAATGGTCTTGGATCGTGCTCGTGATCAAGTTGTATGGGAAGCATTGCCTGGCTAGAGTCAACGTCTTAGATCAGACCAAGAACATGATAGCTCACTCACTCTATTGAACAGCTCGCTAGGAAGCTCGACCTGGATATCGGCTTCATGAATAGTATATGGTCTTCCGCATGTTAGCGAGATGAAGCGATCCGCGACAAAGACGTTCCAAAACAAGCAAATGCGCTCATAGGCTTGTCGCGTAGTGATGTCGGACCAGGTGGATTGCTGGTGTAGGGAGTATTGGAAGACGAGTCTGGCAGCGAGGCCAATACTATTGTAGGCTGGACCGGGCACGTGGACGAAGGAGTAGTACAGGGCCTAGTATGATTAGTATCTACTCTACAAGGGAGGGCAGTCTCATGAGAATTCAAGCTCACCTGAAAAAGTAGACATTGTATCAACGTTAAATCACCATTTCCACTCAGCAGCGACTTCTTATCCAAGACATCGTCAGCGAGCTCCAGCCACTGCCAGCCCACAGGTTTGCTAGAAGCATTTTTCTTAGTGTTGAGCAGGACATCGCAGCATGCAAAGATGAGGTAGTTGAGTGCAAGAAAATGGCTTTCCTCTGGCTGTATGGTCGTGTTCGCAAGCATGTGCTCGCTGCGGCTGCGAAACTCGGCTTCGTCTATGCATGGGTGCGAGAGATGTATGTCGGTAAAAAAGGACATGAGACGCTGTTGGTATTCGACCGGGCTGGGGAAGGGCATAGTTCGACTGCCCAGGTGTATTAGATGTGGCGGCTCCACGGTAGACTGTGCAGGATTGGATGACTCTTGGGAAAAGGGCGATGGCTGTCCCATAAAGGCAAGGACGGGGTTGATAGGGTCCAGTGGGAGGCTGTTAAAGGCCATGTCAGTCCGAAAGCCATCACTGCCACTGTCTTCGCGCTCGACGCTGCCGGCCGGTGTCATGGTCAAGCCTCGGTCGCGCATGAGGGCTTCCATCATGGCTTCGACCCGGGCCATGCGCGCCTCAATGGACATGCCGCGGGTGCTGGCGTCACTTTCCCGTCGTTCCGTCTCATGGTCGCGTGGTAGTATGCTCCTTCGCGATGCATTGTTGCCGTTCGCGCTCGTATTCGAGGTCTGCGCTTGGAGTGTGGGCGTTGGCCTGCTGAGGTTCTGCAGGGCTTCGGCGGCCGTCTGGTCTTCGGAGAAGAAGCATCGCTTGCCATTGTCGATGCATCGTTGGCACGGATTATCTCCGGAACACTATGGGATGGTTAGCATGGGTGCATACAACGCTCCTGAGCTCAGCAAATAGGACGGGAAGAACAGGGCAAAAAGCATGCGGGCTAGAGCCGGATGTGGATGCGGACAGCCAGGCAATATACGACGAGTAACACGAACCTTGAGCTTTGAGCGCCTGCACGATACACCTGCACGCAGTTGTCAGCCACCGAAAACCATGCAGCCGTCATGTTGTCGCGCGAGGAGCGGCGTCGAACCATTGCGGAACCATCGGAATGCTGGATAGGAAGCTCCAGAGATGCCGAACACACGTCAGCGGGGAGGAAGGCGCGACATACATGCTTTGGGCGCGTACTTTTGGCGAACCTTCTTGCGCTTGGGCGACGACGACCTTCTTTCGACGTCCATATGCTCTGAAGCCGACGGGTGATGGTTCATGGCGCGGTGAAGATGTGGGAAGAAGGAAGGTGTAGGCCGAAGCTACTTCGGAACGCGACCGGGATCATGGGCCATTAGCTTCATTTGTCACAACACCACTTGCTCACCACACAGCCTCCCTTTGTGACGTTTTGATTGACACCATGCAACCAAGTTTACTATCCATGGCCAATCTATCAATATCCAACCTTCGACAACTCCCGCATCCAGCTGCATCATCATGTCGTGTATCCATCAAACCTACACCATCCCTACAACTTCGCTGAACCTCCACCCTTCCTCTTCAAGACCGGATCGACCCAGTCCTTCCAGCCCTGCTGTACACCGTCATTCTTCCACGCCTTGCGGTTGATAGGCAGCTGTTCTACCCAGCCCATAATGTTCTCGTACACGTTGCCATCGTACATGCCAATGGCGCTACAAAGACTTGCGTCCGAGAAATCCCATGCGTCCGTCAACGCAATAACATCAGGTAGGAGCTCATCGAGTAGAATGTTGACAAGTGTGCGGATGGTGTCGAGTTGCATCGATGATAGGTACGGCGCCCGAGTATCAGGCATCTCGACGAAGGACAGAGCGTCAACAGAGCGTGGGTTGACAATGGTCGAGAGAGCGAAGAGACTTCTCACGCGCTTCAGTACTACTCGGAGTTCCGGAGACGTATTGTCTGGCAACGAGGTGATGGTCTCGCTAAAACACTTGAGGATAAAGTATTCAGTGTGAACCCGCGACGCAGAGATGAGCAGCATCATATGCTCATTCCAGACCTCCACCGCTGGCTTCACATTAGGCCGAATTGATGTATGTGCCTTGATAGCTAGGCGATGTGCGCGATTACGGTAGATGGCAAGTTGTACCTCAGCATCTAGGAACTGCTCGCCTTGAGCTGTACAGGCGATATTCAGGTCCTTCAGCTCGGCGAAGTATTGCATCTGTGGTTCAATCAATTCGCCTTGCTGCAGGCGATCAAGTTGCTTGATCAGATGTCGGCCGACTTGCTGCCACAAGACGTAGTTCTCTCCTTCAAACGTCGCGCCACCGGCCAGAGCACCGACAATATCTGGCAAGCCCGAAATGACCATGTATCCATGACCACCACACAGCTTCCGCGCATCCTCGGCGCCATCGACAGCTTCAGAAGTTACATAGGCTTTTAGACCCGCTGTAAGTGCGTGTACGGATGGCAGAAGAGAATGGTCCTTCTTGCTCTGCATCTCTCGAAGCTTGTTGTATTGCACATCGCAGGCGCAGGAGGCGAAGAACATGGCATACGACTTCGCGATCAAGCTCAGTAGGCGGAAGTGTTGGTGCTTATACTGAAGGATGCCAGCCTCAGTGCTTAGCGAATCTGCAGGACCAAGACCCTGCTGTCTTACTACAGAGTAGCGCGTCGCGATCGTCAAGGCTTGTGCTAGCTGAACGCTGAAGACGCCAGGCATCTTGCTGCGAACAAGCAGCATCACAGAGTATGAGAGCTTGGCACGAAGCGGATCCTTGGTGAACGCCCCCTCGCGTGAGAGCTGGCTATGGGCCATGAGCATGTGCGACCGCGGGATGCGGACACGATTGAACGAGGCGAAGCCATTATCTGCTTCGTTGTATCTGCGTCATCTATCAGTACCATCATACCATTTCACATGCGGCTACCTTACCCAGCTTTTAACCCGACGTCGCCCATTCTGATCCCAGGCATGGGTTTGCCATCCTCTACAGATCTGAGCTGTACAAGGAAAATGTGTGGACCATGATCCTCGTCACCGACAATGAGTCTAGCCATGACTGTGCCATGTGTAGTTGAGAAGCCCAGACCCGCAGGCCAGAATTTGGTCGAGGAAATTGTCGGCGTGTGGACAATGAATTCATCAGTATCCTTGTCGAATGTAGCAGTGGTCTCGATGCCCCGCACAAACGAACCGTGGCCAAGTTCAGTCTGCGCATACGTACCGAGTATCTTGCCGGCTCTGGCAAGAGGAAGCCATTTTGCCTTCTGCTCCGCAGTACCGTTGTGTTCCACGCCCGGCTCGAACAGAATAGCCTTGTGTCCAAAAGGACTACCAACAGTGAGCTGGTATACCCATGTCCCATGTAAAGCAACTCACCTAGCATTGACGAGGTTATATCGCGGAGTAATCCAGACGAAATGCTCGTGTCCATACTCGAGCATGTCATCGAGACAGACTTTGCCCATGTGCAAGCCTTGCTCGAAGAGAGCCTCACGAGAGTTTTCAGAGTAGCATCGTGGAAGCTTTGAAGTGTCATATGTGCCCAGTGCCTTCTCGACACGCTCAAAAGCAGCCCGGCGCTCTTTGACGATATGTTCTCTAGAGAGTGTTAGTATAAGCAACGTCGAGATATGAGGAGTGCACATACCCTCCCCATAGCAGACACGTAAGCTCGTGTGTGGCGAAGGAGGCCAATGACCTTGCCTTGTGCATGCGGGTCGACTGCAGAGTTTCCATCATCTTGAGTGCTGTCTTTGTGTATTGCTGTTGTTGTTGTGCGGTTTCTTCTGCCGCAAAGTCAAGGAGGGTTGCTCTTATCTGAAAAGACTCAAAACTGAGAGTCTAGCGTACCCAGGAGACGCAATTGCTACTTTTGGCTCTCATTACCATTCATCGGCGCCTCTCACGCTTGGAGAATCCACGATAGCTTAACGACTTCCCGCAAATTCAAGGCAAGGATGTGCCAATTACAGTTGGCGTCGTCTATATTTGCTTCCAGTGACTAATGGAAACCATGCATACATATCGATGAGGTGCAGGCTATCAACCTCATAGGAGATATGGGCCGTGGTCTCTAGACATGGGCCGTAATCCTTATGGATCTCCGATCAAATATCATTGTTTGTTATGCGAATTCTTCGATACTCACACTTTTGGGGTTGTTTTCATATACGTTCAATATAGATGACATGTCTTGACCATGTCCTCTTAGAAGCTAGGGCTAGGTGTAACTGGCTACAGATGTAGGAAATCATGTGTTTTCAAGATCATGCGGGGTGAAAATTGTTCAAGGTGAACAATCGATGTGGACGCGTGCCGTCTTCGCAAGGAGCGCCCTTGATGGCACGGACATGTTCGCGTAGTCATATCAGTCCATGGTAATCAAACAATTCTTTAGCGTCGATGTCCTAGTTCTCTGGGAACCAAACCCTAAAGGATGCAACATTGTTTTAGTGACCAAATTGATCGAAATTCTAAGGTGTGAGGAAGGCAGACATGATACTTTATCTTCTCGGAGTTGAGCGGAGGAAGATCGGAATTGGCATATCGGTACCTTCATCTCTTCGGAAACATGGGTCAATGCTCGAAAGCTGCCCTTACATTTCATTACGCCGCATGTTCAGGAAAGCCCTTTCTTTTCCAACACTGATGTAGTCCAACGAAGAGCATTAGCGATACACTGATACATGATTGAAGTAGGCTATTGCGAATCGAGGCAGGGAAGGTGGGCCGGCTGTATGCGTGATAGCGAGGTATCTTGGCAGCAAGAAAGACATGGCAGAGTAGGATTCACTGTGGAGGAGGCTGCCAGATGCAGTGTGAAGTCAAACAGCGGTTGCAGACCGGCGAGGCCACACTTTACACCAACCGCATCGGCGCTAGCCTCATGCATGTGGCCGATTAGCACGTGGGGAACAACTGCCGCGCTTTCCCCTCCAAACCTGATCCTTCAGACACCACAAACACCAACGGCCATCACGCTGCTTCCCAGTTTTCTGGCTTTGGACGTATGCATGATGTGCTCGATTATTCCATTCAATGTTGGCGATCGCTGGCGCACACGTGTACCTCTATACTTCTGTACGTCGTACCCACTGTCCCATGTGCGTTATCAATGGATGGATATATGGACTTGGGTCTGGATGGAAGTGAGCCTGTACTTGGTGTGAAAAACAAGTGTATGGTTAGTATGAAGCTAATCCAAGCATTTTCTTCAGCTCTTGATATTTTTCTCCGAACACATGGCGACTTTCACAAAATTCTCGGCTTTCTACTCAGTTTTCGGGTTTTTGCTTTACGAGGCCTAAGCGGGTCTTTCCCCCATGCGACATGTATCCCATATCCATCATCATGACGTACATACGTATCGGCCCTATGCCTCGCCTTGTCTCGCTTTGCGGACTTTCTGTCTGTCTTATTCGCTAGGCCAAGGATTACATATGCTTACACGGCTTCGTGCATGGATTACCTGCAGCAAAGTCACTGTAGAGCGATTTAGCCAATGATTGACTATTAATCACCTTGATATCATGACATGTCGTACTCGTGCTGGCGTTGCTAGTAGACTATGCGCTACTTAACGGCTGGCATTACGTCTAGTACTCCAAGTGCGCTAAAGATTCGGGTTTTTTCCACTCCCTACATTCACCATGGCGCCCGCAGAACCCAACGCAAAGCCTTTTGAGCTTTTGACAACCGAAGAGCCAGACTTTCCAGAAGAGCGAGAGGGGTGGAAGGGGTACATTGAGTGGGAGAAATACCCAGAAAAGAAGAAGAAGGCAGCAGAGATCCTGGCGAAATACGACTTTCCCGTACCACCCGAGTTTCAATTGCTACCACTGCCCAAGACCAACCCAGTGCTTGAAGGAGTACGCTGGAAATACTACCACTATGCTCTCGGCAAGACCACCAAAGACCTTCCAGCCATTTCGTGGGAATATGTCAAGAAGGAGAAGAGCGAGGATATGATCCACGTTTTGCAATTTCCCTACAACGGCGAGCCTCCACGAAAACGCTTGGTCGAGTCCGAGATTACCCCAAACAAGGACCACTTCGTTCGGAATCATGGAGGTGTTCCCGAAATCGATCCCGAAAAGTACTTCTTCGAAGTTGAAGGTCTCGTAGATACGCCCAAGAAGATTACTTTGAAGGAGCTCCAAGATGAAAGCATCTTTCCTCGCATGAGTACCTGCGTTACCCTGCAGTGCAGTGGCACGCGACGTATCGAACAGATCCACGACTATCCCGGAGACGGAGACGAGCTCATCAATGCACCCTGGGGCGAGGGCGCCATCGGTACTGCCCGCTATGTTGGCGTCAGTCTGAAGAAAGTACTCAAATACTGCGGAGTGAAGCCCGAAGGCAAGCACGTCGAATTCTTTGGCGCCGACACCTACTTCAAAAAAGGCCATGTCTACAACTACGCTGTTTCGGTGCCATTTCGCAAAGTAAAGATCCACGAAGTCATGCTTGCATGGGAGATGAACGGAGAGCCTCTGCCTGCCATACACGGGTTTCCCCTTCGTGCCGTTGTAATGGGTTACATCGGTGCGAGGAGTTGCAAGTGGCTAACTCGAATCAACGTCATCGATGCGCCTACCATGGCCCCGGTGCAGATGAAGGAGTACCTTTACTACACTCCACAGAATGGCAAACAAAACGTCACTTATAGCAACGGTTTCAGTATCCAAACCATGCCGGTCTCCAGTGCCATCATGACACCTGTCGACAAGGACGTCATCGTACATGATGGAAAGATTCATATGACTGGTTGGGCATACAGCGGTAGTGGCTGGCCCACGCGCGTCGAAGTTAGCAACGATGGAGGTGGTGTCTGGTACGAAGTTCCGTATGAGAACTTGAGCAAGAAGTACTATCACGCCTGGCGCACTTGGTTCATCGACATCCCGGTTGATGCGGAGGGATGGCTGTAAGTTTGATTTTGTCAAAACTCTTCTTATGATACTGACGATACTCAGCGAATTTTGTGTGCGCTGCTGGGACGATGCTCTGAATGTAAGTTCCCCTTCCATCTGAGTCGCGGCGGGAGTCTTATCCGAAATGGCCTGTGCACACCCACAAGCCCCAGCCTGTTGTTTCGCTAGTGCGCAGCCGTGTGCTTCTGACTCGTCATGACATATAACTCCGGTTACTGGTGGAGCAAGATACTAACTTTATTGACAGACGCAACCGACGTTTGTGCGTAGTGCTTGGTAATCATTACTCACCTTTCCAGCTGAAGTGCACTAACAATGCTTAGGAATTGGGATCTCCATGTTACTTCCTCATGCCAGTAAGTCGCGTTCCAGAACTCTGCTGATCAAGTCTTGGAAGCAGATGGCTGACGTATGCGATAGTCGTGTGAAGCTTTACAGCATTAACAAGTCCAAGCCGGCAACGGCTAAGCGGCTCCAGCAACTAGAAGACCACGGGGCTTCGATCCACCCCATCACCAGACCTCTGCCATTTGACCTACAGACCGATGAGGAATATTTGGAAGAGATGAAGAGGCAGGGGGGTCGTGATCCCGAAGAGTAAGGTGGCTGCAATGTGGAGGTTTCATTAGCCGTTGATTTCCATGCACGCGTCTATATTGGATAATACATGCATTTTCAATTTCATATCTTTCTAATGTGTTTTGCACCATATTCTTGTGTCATGAACCTCCGCTAAATCCCATGGTTCATTACCATGCGTTCCACAGTTTACCAAAGCAGTGTACCTATATGAGCGTCCCTGAAGAACTTTAAACCCTACCTATTACAACGATGAACCTCAAACAGCAATGAATCACAGGTCATACTTGCCCACACTGCGACTATTAGAATGGTCTTTCCATAGGAAGTGATGGCAAGTGCATTTGGATTTGTGATACCCCATTTAGGATTACAAAATCTTACAAAATCGTATTCGCAACCGTATCATGATCTACAACCTGTACGGTACCACGGTACTGCGTAGTTCTGGCGATTCCAACTCGAGCGAAACCCGGTGCAAAACTTATAGCTTTTTCTCCAAAGACGATGGAGAGAGTGGGGGCCTTGCGGCGACGATGAAATCTACGTGGGTATGCAACACAAGGGAAAATCGATGAGATTAGGGCGCGAGAGATGGATATCACATGATTGAAAAGGCGATAGAGTAAGTCACTGGAGTAGATAGGTATCTGTCATAGCTTAGAGTCCACTTCGCCAAATGCCTTACCCATCACCAGTGTAAAATCTTGAAGTTACCAGGATTCATCTCTTCAAGGCACCAATAGTCCTTGAACAAGACATGGGCATTCCCAGTCAGCTGCGATTGCATCCACAATACTTTGTAGTGATGACATAGTCACCATCACACATGAGACGAGCAAAAAGTGTGGAACCCGAGAGTAATATCCAAGCATGTGCGCACTTACATGTTCAATAAATAACACTCAACTCGTTATAAAATCCCACAGAATATCTCTAGCTATCAGGACACCTTTGTTCGTCTACTTTCACACATCTTGAACACTGCGTTGTTCTCAAACACCTCAAAGATGCGACTTTCCGCCCGCGCCCTAGCTCTCGCGGTAGCTCTAGCCCCATCGTTTACTTCTGTAGTAGCCTACCCGGAAGCTCCTACCGCTAATGTCATACCTGGACAATACATTGTTCAGCTCAAGGAGGATGCCGACAACGCGACATGGGCGGCTCATCACCAAACGGTGCGCACCATCAGAGCGCGGCAAGAAGGGCGTCAGGAGGTAGTCGACGACCATGCGAGTATGCACAAACAGTTCGATATTGGCGGGTTCAAAGGCTATTCGGGGTCATTTGATGCCTCAATGGTAGCCGAGTTGAAGGCTCTGCCTGAAGTTGAGGACGTCCATCCCGACGTTCTCATGTATCCACAAACCATGGTCAGGCGTAAGTATCAATCCGAGATTTCCGAGCTCTTCTTTTTCTCTCTCCAAAAGCTTACAAATTTGAATTTAGAAAACAACGCACAATGGGGTCTTTGCTCCATCTCAATTTTCAGAAAGCGAGTTGTCACGACATATCTCTACGACGACTCGGCAGGCGAGGGCACCTACACCTACATACTGGACAGCGGCATCCGCACGAGCCACGTCGAGTTTGAAGGGCGAGCACGATGGGGGACCAATGTCGTCGACCAGACCCAAGAAGACGTACTTGGCCACGGAACCTTTCTCGCCGGTGTCGTTGGCAGCAAGACATATGGCGTGGCCAAGAAGACGAACCTCATATCCGTCAAGGTCATCGACCACAACGGCCTTTCTCCTTGGTCTATCCAGCTCCGGGGCCTCAACTGGGCCGTCAACGACATCCTCCACAACCGACGAACGGCCGTCGCAGTCATCCTGCTCGCAATCAGCGGCCCCGCAAGCAAGGGAGTCGACCTTATGATCAAGAAAATAGAGAGTCTAGGCATCCTCGTCGTTACCTCTGCGGGCAACGGCCACGGCCATGCAGACCGCACATCGCCCTGTCGGTCGCCCGCGGGCATATGCGTCGGGGCACATGACGAAGAAGACTTTAGACTGCCAGCCTCGAATTTCGGACCCGAAGTCGATATTTGGGCTCCGGGCCACGATGTCTGGTCCACGTCCAACAAGGGTGACGATCAGATTGAGATGCAAGAAGGGACTTCCATTTCTGCTGCTTTTGTCGCGGGGCTGGCGTGCTATTTCCGTAGTATGCTGGGGCCCATGGAGGCTGTGGATACGAAGCGGCGGGTTCTCAATTCGGCTTCTAGCTGGCTTCTCAAGAATATATGGACTTCGCATAATCAGAGAGCTTACAATGGCTGCGGTAGGTAAGGGATGTTTTTGGAGATGCGGCACAAGTTGGAGGCTTACACTGTGCGTGAATACCTCCGCCATGACATGGGACATGTAGAATGCACTTGGGCGGCGCGTTTGTGACTTTTGCATGAATAACCACGAAATGCAGAGATACTAGCGTATATACTAGAAAAAAAACCCCCCAATACAATGAACAAATGTTTGATCACAAGGGCAGGTGCGGGAAATGGGTGAGCGCCACGTTGTTGCTTACTCAAGCCACACTCGTTCGATGACGTGTAGTGATGGACAACCTCTCTCTCATCTCTCCCTCTCCCTTGGCCAAGATACTGCAACACAGACCTCGTTGAGGAATAAATCTACCGCAACGTCCCTGCTGCTCACAAATGACGCTGCTTGAAATTGCCCTCTGCGCCCATGTGTCACTTATATTGAGAAAACGCCAAGAATGGAGAATTACAGGAAAAATAACGGGAAGCCGACACGGGCTATAACTATAACGCCTATTCATCTCCAATGACTTATCCAATCAAGGAATAGGAGAGGTGGACCCTGCATTTGTTCAGTTGCATGAATCCACCAGTACTACGTCTCGTGTATCGATAACAGAAAAGCAAGTATTGAAAGGCGGACGCCGAGTAGTCAAATGATGAGATCCTATCAGAGCCGCGATCAGGGCTCTTGTGTCTTCACCGGCACGCAATCAAGGTTTCGAACGTATAGCGGCAGAGTCTGACCCTTTTTCCAGGCATGGAAGGCCTATCCCAGTAGGGGGCAGCGATGGTTAGCAATCACCACCACCGTTTTCATTACTCTTGCCCCAGCCATGCTCGTCCCTAGCTTTTCTTGGGCAGGACTGTGGCTGTACTGGTCCTGCTGGAGAGGGTATTGCGGGACAAAATTGCGGATATATCGGTGATGAAAACCAAGACGTCGTCTTGAGCATGCCGTTCCGAGCCCTTGCTCCTGCTGCCTTGTGTGATGTGTGGCTTTTCCAGAGGGGCGCTCAAAAGTCACCTCGCCCTCCGACTTGGATCTCGATCGTGGCTGGTTCGGATATACGCCTAGACCGCTCTAAATACTATACTTTGTATTGCTATTGCTCGCTTCCAGCCGTTTGCAAATGGGCACGATTCTCGATGCGCTCGCCACGCGTGGAGTGCGAGGCGCTCTGCAGACGTTGCTGTCGCCACAGCAGACCCAGCACGCTCAGTCCGAATGTCCAGATGCGCGATATGTATGCGCGCGCAAAAATCACCACAGTGGGAGAAAGGGACAGATATCGGTCTATCGGGTCCACGGCAAGTTGGCCAGCGAGCACGGACAAGCAGCGAAGCTGTACTCAAACGTCCAAGCCGCCGCCGATCTTGATGACGATGAGCGAGGAAGCTTCGCCGGCATCGGGCGTATCTCGAGCCATGGCAGGGGTTGTAGGGTGAGGCAAAAGATGGGTCAGGCTGCAGACGAGCTGAAGAAAAGCAAAAGAGAAGCGAAGACCATGGGCATGAAAGCTGCAAGGCGAAGCGAAGCCGGTCCTATCAAAAGTGCCAAACGCAACGGCACCGTGCAGCCAGAAGCTTTTGCGCAGGACCAAAGTCAAAGGCCGGGACCGAGTGCAGAAGACGCTGGGCGCCGCCAGCAAGGACAAAGTTTGCGGCAGCGCTGTGAGGCGCCCAGTGATCCGCGCCATCGCACAAACGCCATGGGGCCCCATCGATCCGTGAGCCACAGACAACAGAACGCCTCTCGTCCTCGTGAGCGAACCCAACAAGGGTCTGTGCAGCAAGAGCCGGCTCGCCCAGCTTCAAAAGATGCCTTTGAGCGACAGTTGCTAGTAGTATCCACAGTAGCAAAACCTTGGGAGAAGAAGAAGAAGGGTCAGCAGGCCGGCATCGCAGTAGCAGTCCAGGATGGCGGACATGGCCAGATGAAGGTGTCCAGAGGAGACGAGCATGACAAGCAAGGCAGTTCTGTTGCTGCCACCTCCCCCTCCTCCTCCTTCAGACAGCCTGGAATGACCTCTGAAGCTTCAGACGCTCTGGTTTTCGGCCTGGGCTCTCAAGCGATATCGCGAAGTGATCTACGAGCCGACCTCATGCACGATTGCATTGCGCCAGACGTGCATACACATGCGTCACCGACCATCCCCCCCAGAAGACGATCGCCTAGTCAAAAGGTGACGGGCAGCAAAAACCCATCTGTCTAACCTGTCACAGAAGCTGTCGGCACTAAACCTTGGGCGGTCGATTGGCTTCTAGTTCTCGGTGAAGCCGACAAAGCTTCTCGACGTCGCTACCACCAGTTCTCGCTACTCCACGGATGACAACGTCGTCAAAGGCGAGACTAATGTGTTCCGCCAAAGTCGCGCCGAACTTGTACCCCGCCACGTTCAACCCCGCGCCGACCGAGGTTCAGTGCTTATGGGGTGACACTGCTGAGTTGAAGTCAGGCGGGATGTTGGCTCATGCTTTGCGGTATCTGCCTGCACAACATGCACACCCAAGTCACTCAGTGCTTCTCCGCATGGTCATAGTGTTTATTAGTTCAATCCAGCCAACGTCCCCTCATGCGGAATTCGCCCTTTTTGGTACACGTGCAGACACGTCGAATTAGTCAAGGCGCTTTTGGTAATGAAGAAACAATACATTCTCTTGTCATTTGAAGTGTAATTCGCATGGACATTCACACGATGAAAAAAGGTGTTGCATATACAACAATAAGAACAGGATTGGAGAGAAAGCAGATACTAGGGGGTATTGTTGAAGCGCCGCTACATTCATCAAGAAAAAAAATAGGCAACCAAAAATTAGCCAACACCAATCTTTCAGGCCCGGCTTGTTTGTCAACGCAATTCGTATGCCTCGCTCAGTAGTTCGTGCTCATGGTCCGTGTCACTGCCATCGCTTGTGCTTTTCTGGCTGTCGTGATCGCCTTCGTCCTCGTCCTCGTCCTCGTCCTGATATTCCTACGCTGTTATCAGCCTCGGTTGTCGCTATCACACTTACGACTCCCCTGCGACTGCCGTCACCATGATGTTTGCCATCTCTACAATAGGGGAGTCTGCGTCTTCGATCTCAGGATAGATCTTATTTACCAGAAATTGTCCAATTTGCCAATTCTGTTTGTGCGTTTGCATATATTAGCCAGAGTTTTTTTTTTGGGGGGGGGGAGGGGAGGGGAGGGTTTTCGTTTCATTCTCTCCGCTTTTGTCTCGGAATCACAACATACCAGTAATTTGCCCTCGGCGTAATACCGCCATCGCTCCGAGCTGCCAAGATATATCAACACCTCCCACGGCAGCTCCTCGCTGTCAAACTCCCACAATGTCATGTACTGGTACATGGATTCCTTGTCCACCGTCGCGTGTTTCCGATCCGAAACTACTGAGGCGTGGTCGAGTTTGAAGACGCGGGTGCGCAGCAGTTCGGGACTCTCGAGCATGCCGGGTAGGAATTCGCCTCTGAACCATTCGATGAACTCGTCGTGGATGGATGGCAGCGGTTGCCAGAGGACAACAATCCACATTCGGACGTCGCGGGCATCTGTAGTGTTGCGGACAGGGCCGTAAGCTTCCACGGAATATCCCTGTATTTTGCAAAGGGGAAAATCCATGACCAAGAAAGAAAGAGAGAAAAAAAGTGCATGTCAGACGTACCGTCCCGCCATTCGTCTCCGAACCAGTTCTGGTGCTCCGTGTATACCCGCGTATCTATCCGCGCTTCTTTGGGCAGTCGGCCTACCGACGGGCGCAACTGTGCATCCAGGTCGGCTGCGTCCTGGCCGCAGGGTACGTCGTATATGGTCATGAGGCTACCTTGAACCTGGGGTATTTCCTTGAACGCATTGTCCTCGACTTGCTCTCCGACGCGCGCAGTGGATTTGATCTTTGCGAGGGCATCGGGTATATGCGTGCTTTCGTACCAGTTGCTCGCTTCTGGCGTCTCATCGCCTAATTCGGCCCAAACACAGGCGATCCTTGACATTGTTTCTCTCCCTCTCTCTGTTTGTCTCTCTCTTTGTCTCTTTGTCTCTCTTTCTTTCTCTTCTTGTTTACTGTTCCTGATTACTGTTCTTCTTTGTCCTTTTCTCTAGGCTTCTCGAGTTGGTATGGCAAAGGGTTGGAAATTCCGCGAGCGTGGGTGGACACAAAAAGGGTGGCGAAAACAAGAGGGTTGTAAAAAAAAACACTCTCAGAATACAACAAGTCAAAAAAAAAGTTGTCCAATACAAGGGCACACAGAGAGATAAGGCAGAGGAGGGCGGTCAGCCCCCAAAGATGATGTGCGGAAAAGGCGACCTGGACTGTGCCACGAAAGTTCTGAACCTGGGCCCCTGAACCTGGTGGTGTTCCGCAAGGGCGCTCCTGCGCATAGGGCACGTTTAACACTGTCTTTGCCCTAGTTGTTTCCCCAAATGGATTGGTGGGGAAGCGGGCCGTCTCAAAGTTACGCTCGGCCACGAGGGTGGCTCCGCAGTAATGCCGGGGACAAGCTTACATTACCGAAAAAGCTAATTTCGTAAGCGCCAAAGCATCGTAAGTTACGGCGCAGTTGCAAAAGAGTAGATCTTCATTAGTTCAAAAGGGCGATTGCGTAGTGAGCCGTGGGTGAGGTTAGGCCCCATGATCTCGAGTATGGGAGCGAGCTCGAGTCATGCCCTGCGTGACGGATGGGCCGGACCCGGACATGGGGGGGGGGGGGGGGGGGGGGGGGAAGCGCCCGACGCCGCGTGGGGGG